>PNEQ01006008.1:29279-42204 GCA_003012365.1 Medauroidea extradentata
ATATATATATATATATATATATATATATATATATATATATATATATATATATATATATATATATATATATATATATATATATATATATATATATATATATATATATATATATATATATATATACACACGTATATATTAATTAGTGAAAATACAAAAATACTACAAAATGCAAAATTTAATTTTTAAAATGTTTTAAAATGAATTTCAAAATGCTATTTTTATTGGCCTCTACTATTGACTGTTCCTGAAAGAGTTTGAGTTTGATAGTAAAATGCAAACTACTATTAGCCATCATTGTTGCTATGTGCGAAGCAGGCAGAAGCTATCATCATATTAGGGCACTTGGAGGTGTGTGAGAGAGATGCACGGGAGGAGATAAGGCAGCTTAGTTACCACTTTTAGTTTCAGGGTTGTGCGTGCAACCTAATGCCTCAGGTGCACGCTCGCTGCATGCATTTTATGCATCATCCAGCCAATGTTTTTGAAATTTTTTTCCTTACAGCTGTGACCTACAAAGTGATGGTAACTCATTGTTACATGCTAACTAATATATTTTTAATTAATTACATTTTGCCCAATTTCCACCTCATTTTTTAAACTTAATATTAATTTTTTTTACTGTCACCGAGAATGATGTGATTAGATTGCTGTGTCGTTACGTCCAATGTCGTTAGATTGAGGTTCTACTGCCATTTCTAATAATGAAGTTTGTAAGAACAGGTGTTAGAAAAAACTCTAAAAAAAACATCTAAGCATGTTTAAATCTCTGTATTTCCAAAAGGCAAAAAACATTCTTATCACCACCATCACTTTTTACTGTCAGTGGCTATATGTTCCAGTGTGTTATTTATAAAAAAACATTTAGTGACTTTTTAAGATGTATTAAATACAGTATATCTTTTCATTTCACTAGGAAAGAAAACCTGTACTAATGAGGTTTGTACTGAAGTTTATTTCTATGAATTATGAAACTATTTCTTGTCATTAATTTAAGTTAATGGTTTTGTTTAGGTTTCTGACGAGATATTTTAAACTATTTTGCTGGCATTATAACAGATGTGTTCTGTAATCGTAAACAGTAAACAGCATGTATACAGTATAGAAAAAATTGTCATTTTCAGAACAAAAAAAAGTTATGTACAGTATGTATAGGTAGAGCAATGATATATGGCCACAAACTCATTCATTCTCATAAATTACAACGTTGTTGAAAAAAATACAAAAACTTATTTGTTTTGTGACATGGCAAATTATGTAGCTACCCAGTTAAATACATTAGTATGGGTATGAAAATGATTCTATTATTCAGTCAATTTTTTGGGTTAAAAAAATCAGTAATGTCCATGTTCTGTGGTTTCATAGGAATATGCAGCAGAAAATGTAAGAAATGATTACCAGTATTATTTGTTTGTTTTTTCTGCTGATGCTTACACACAAATTCATAATCTCATAAATTCATAAAGCTGAGTAAAGTTAAGCAGTTGTTAAATTTATTCATTGCTAAACAGGAGAATAACGGTACTACTTTCGATATAACTGCAGTGATATAATGACTTCATTCTCTATAACTGTAACAATTAAGACACGAATATTGTCTAAAATTGGAGAGTTTTTTTTTTTTTTTTTTTTTTTTTATAGCTAAAAGAATCTTTGGTTTTACAATTTTTAATCAAAAGTTATTTTCCCAAAACTAAATCGGTTGCAGAACCGGTAATGCAGCCTGTACTAGGAACACAGTGAGACAAACCATGCTTAAAACCTCAAGGAGGTGTCCTTGGAGATGTCTATAACATAGTAAGCACTCATTATTTTAGAGGAATTAATGTTAAACAAACAACTTAAAAAGGTTTTGTTATCTGGTTTTCTGTTTGATCAGCTTAATAATTCTATGGATTTGGTGTGTGACTGAGCTGTATTATTTTGAAAGGTGATAATGAATGAAATAGTTGAGAATATAATAGCTTTTGTATTTTATCAGCTCTAAGATATCTTAAATTTCTATACCAATGAGCAATGATATAGTGAAAGTATGAATATAAATGTTTAAGTTCTGTGTCACAGAATTGATAATCTGTAAGGGGGAGAAGTTCCCCTACAATATATAGAGGATTGCTAGCCTGGGATGGCGTATAGTTGAGGAGGAAGGGGTAGAAATATAGCCGAGCAAAATTCGAACCTGGTTACAGATTGAGCGGAAGGGGTTTCACCATAAAAATAAGTAGACAAAAATATACGAGGGCCAATCATTTGACATAGTGGTATCAGGTGTGGTGACTACCCTCCTGTACAGGGAAGTGCCAGTTTGGCCTATCTTTTACACACTAAACCTGCTAAACAGCTTGGGGCAATGCTGTTGCCTGCCACAGGAATGTAAATGCAGCATGGAAGGATAACAAGGAAATGGAAATAAACCCATGTCGTACTGAGTATCCCTTGGGATTCCTGAAAGCAGAAGCGTGTATCCACCCCTCACTCTCTTCACGAGAGGATGAGGACTACAGTGGTGCCCAGCTGCCAAATGTGGAGACTGTGCCAGGTTTCTCAATGCTCCAATGACAGGAGTCCCTCAACACTTCCCCTTCATCCATAATTTAACCAAATTCGTGTTCTCAGATAAAATGGTTAACGAATAACAAAATAAAGTCTGAAGGATGTGGATTTATTATTAAGCATGTTGAGTGCTGCCTCCCATAACCCTTCTCGTGTAACCAACCTTCCGAGCTGACCCCAGACAGACCTTTGTCTGTGATGTACTCAAAAAAATGTTTGATGTACTCACACCAAAGCCTTGCCTGTAAGTTTAATGCTGTCCAACATGTTAATTTTCGCTATGGTCTGACCTTAGATCACCTGACCAACAGTGGAATGACTGTTTCCTAACAGTAGTTTGCCTCTGCAAAATCAACCTGTCTATCTTAAGGGGCATTACATTCCTAATAGATGTTGTGTCAAGATTACCACTATAGATCCTGCTGGGCCTGCTTATGTACCCTCGTGGTGTGGCAGGTCACATGGTCTGCTTATATCTCAGAGCATACTTACATTTTCTGTATGGTGCTGGTGCATTTGCTAAGATCACTCTGCTTTATGCTGCACAACACACTTAACGTAATCAGCACTACAACACACACATATTGTAGTATGGTTATGTTAGCACACAAACGTAACAATACCGCTGCCGGTACAACTTGGAGTTTTCTAAAATAATTACCAGGTTTAGCCAACCAGGCTGCAGCAGACTGGTTGTTGACATTTTAGTCCAAATAAAATGTGTGTGAACTGTTTCTGAAAGTATATATCCCCCCAATAACATCAATGTGTACAATCTACGTGTCTAGAATGAAATTTTTAAATTGAGTTAGACTTAAAGTAAAAATTAGGCACATGCTGTACTTAATTAGCTTTGTAATTACATAATAATACTGTATTACAATATGGTGCACAAGTACTTACAGAATAGTACTCATTGATAGAACACACAAAAGAAAGGACGAACACATTTTCCGCACTTCCGCGGAAAATGTGTTCATCTTTTCTCGTGTGTGTTCTATCAATGAGTACTACGCTGTAAGTACTTGAGCACCATATTGTAATATTATGTAATTAGTAAGCCTAGTGGCCTCTTCCCGCCAAATCATTGCTTAGCTTTGTGTCATAATTTTTTTTTAGCATAGCCTTTATGATTGTTGACCATGTGTTTGAAATTGAAAATCTTCAATATATATTAGAATATTCTGAAACTTCTTTTTTGTTGCCCCGTTCACAGTCTTACTTCTTGTTTTACTGTTGTGTGCTTGTTCATGCATCTTATATATTACTGGTTGTTTATTTTGCAGGTCTGCTGAATAGCCCTAGCAAGGCTCAAGTACAGGATTTTCAGATTGATACAGGCATTTTGAATTGGGATAGTGGTAACACCACCAGAGCACCTTCCAAAGGTAAACAGTATTTTATGCAGGCTTCTTATTTTCGCTGTAGGATGTAACAAGTGTAAATATACATAAATAACTACTTGCCATATGTGTGTGTTTTTTTTTTTAATTAGTGTACAGATTTGAACTTATAACTTGTAATACAATACAATTTTTATTTCTTTTTGTTTAGTCTTTAAACATAATCATAAAAAAAAAAATACTATTTAAATTTTAAATACCTTTTTCTGAAAACACAAAAGTTTACAGTTGAAATTTTTAGTGGCGTCTGTTTGCTTAACTAGAAAATGCCTTGTACTTTATTAGCGACATTTTGTGTTTACTCTTCATGCCATTCATTTACTGTAAATTGTTGACCTGTTTATAGGTGGTTCGGTTAATTGAACACTCAAAAATAGCATTTCTTAATTTCTATTTTCAGCTGGTTTGTATTGTTCCTCTGCATGTTAACGTACCATATGCTTTCGTTTACATGGCAGGCCACGTGAAATGTGTACATCTACATAAAGTGGAACCTCACTGTAATGAGTATGGCCTATAGCAAGAACTTTGTTTTAACGACATTTTTTTTGTAGCTTCAAACACTTAAAATAATACACTGTAAATAAAACTGAAGGAACCCTTTTTTTAAACACTTCCAAGGAACCTAGAAAAATTTATGTAAATGCAGGAAAGTGTAAAAAGAGCGAAATTTCTAATGTACAAACACCAAATGGAACCACAAAAATTTGGTGCAATATGTGGGAAAGTGTGAAAAAATGGGAAGGGGGGATTGTAAAAAGGAGTTTCACTGTATAACGAATCTCTCCTTCAAAATTGCGTATCTATAACGAGAGGTTAACTCAAAACATGTGTTTGAACTTGTGTAAATAGGTGTAGAGAACTAAAATAGAGAAAAAGAAAACTGAGCTGGCCACCTTGCAGTGGATGCAGAGTTATTTTGATTGCCAAGGTTTGCACCAGTTGATCATCTCGACCAGTCTTCAAGATCGCTTTGGTGTGTTAACAGTCGTGCATTTTGCTTGGTACTACGGTAACATATTTTTTGGTCGTCCTAGGCCAGAATGTGCCGGGATTCATAGTGATTTTTGCACCGAGACCTGTAATTTTCCATGTTGACTTGTGCATAACATTTTTTTGAGTGGAATTTTACGTTCAGCATTGCAAAACAAACTTGCACAGTGACATTTTGGGATGTCACTCTCAATGAAGCAGTGATGCTATTTGGTTTTCGCTTCCTCCACTTTCAACATTTGTTTGCTCTTGGCCGGATTGAGTTGCATCTCTACTCGCATACCTTGCTAGCAACATTTAACCACACGGAACTTGCCAGATATTTTACGGTGGGATTATTAAAGACTAAGTAGCGATGAACAAATACAATATATAGTTTATTACTGTTCTAAAATATAACGTGATGGATTTAAATTAAGCAGACACAATTTTTGTATGCTTTTTTAACCAGAAAATAGTTTATTTAAAATTAATTTTGTTTTTTGAAGTTCTGTAGAGTTTTCCGAAGTCCGGGACATCGAGGTCCGGGTTATTGAATGTGTCCCCCTACCCTGATCAATTCTTCCTTGACAAGAAATGGGACTAGCCCTCTCAAATGGCGTGGACATTCTTGATTAGTGTTAAAAATCTGAATCTCTCACTTGAAGGCTTCTGCCTGAGTCTGTCTGATGCAAATCATTTAGGCTGCCTTAAGTTCGCTGGCTAATAGTGGCCCCGCAGTGTGTTTCTGCTTATTGCCCTTAGTATTTTGTGCAAATCTCAAAGCAACAACAATGAATACAGAAGAATAAATTCAGTGTATCCTTCGTCATGTATATGCTGGTTGCTGATGTCAAGGTAGGACTGAATCTTTTGTGTATTTTTGACACTCCCGTGATGTTAGCATGTTGGTCGCTTCTGGAGAACTAATTCTAGAAGAATACCTGTTGGTTTGGCTCATCAAAAATTATAGCGCAAATTGTTCTTGTTTTTGTGATACCATTGTACTGTGTGGTTTGAGTACACAGTTGTACATTAGAATGAACTTAAATACTAGTAGAAGTTTTGGAATGTGTGAAAATGGGGATACAATTACCTTAACGTAGTCCTGACTTAAGTCATGTAATTTGCCCTCAGGATCAGTGCCAGCACTTTTTAAAATATGTATGTTCTATTTGTGTGCACTGTATTTTGTATTTCTGCCTAGATTCTAATAATTTAATAGGTATAGATTGAAGCAAAGAAATACATCAATAGTAAAGACCTTTTTGCAGACCGGTTGGAGTCATTTTAAGTATAGGACATTCAAAATAAAGTGAGCAATAAAGATTTACCCTTTAAAAAAATCACTAGCCGTTACTGCATATAAGTCAACATTAACAATAGTTACATTATTGTTTGTATTGTTGGTAGCGAATAATTGTATGTAGTTCCATGTATTTTCTTGTTTGAATATAGCATTAGTGAAACAACATCAATTGCATACGACCTCTTTGTATTTAATATACTTTAAAATGTTTATTTAAGTTCTTAATGACATACCAACTGACTGCATAATTTTATTTAATTAGCGCAAGCACAAAGTGACGCAACCGAGCCGATTGTCGTTGGCAGACGCCGCTAATGCTTTGTGCCACAGAGGTAGTTTAAAGTTCCACCGACAGATGGCATCAGATTTAGGTTTTCGCCGCTTTGCCAAGCTTCGCTTGGAAGCGAATTGCATCATTCTGTTTGTTTGTCCGTTGTGTAATGAATATGGGTTTCTGATAAACACATTCAAAAGTACTAGAAGTGACTGTTAATGAATATCATTGGTAAATTATGTGAGGTCATTAGTAATGTAAGTTGTTTTGTTTTATGATCGCCAGCCTGAGTAGCCTATCTGGAAATAGAAACAGCATATTTTTCCTGTTTTACACATTAAGAAAATACATTATTTATTGTTTCTCTTTACGTGCGTCGTCGTCGTTCATTGCAGTATGCTGAACGATATTTGTATTCTTGAGTTGCGTGTCGTGTTTGTTTTTAGTGGCAGTTTTAGTTTAAAAGTTAGAATGTACTGTGCATACATTTACGAGATTCGTAACCGTAATAGCGTCGTTCAAGTAGACACAGAGAAACCAGTGTTATAAGACGTTTACTCGCAGGTATTTATAACTAAGATTACTACTGAGTATAGCATATATTCAGCAACCGTGCATTTAATTAGTAGATATTGTAGATAACAATTATCGGAGCAGTGTAATGTAAATGTAAACATTGTACAAGCCTATTGTAAATACAAGCACGTGACAATGTTAATGTTTACATGCATCAGAAAGATATAAACAGGCAGAAAATATAAATTAATCAGGGCTTTTTTGAGTGCTCACTTTATTCCGAATCACCTATACCCAGATTATATGCATTGGCTCATTGTATTATGCACGTAATTTAAACAGACCATCCTGGAGTTAAATTTCCAAAATGGTGTGCACTCAGGCATGCATGTATTTTATGTAGTAGTTGTAGTCTTGTATTGTATTGTGTGCTGCATTTTTTATGTTTTGAAAATAAATAAAGCAAATCAGAAGGGCAGCTCAGAGTTTATTTGCCATTTTGCATTGTGCTATTTACTACCCATTGTTTCTAAATTACGGAGGCTTATGCCACTTGCACAAAAAAAATGGATGGACACTTCAAGTTTTATAGTTGTTGAAATTTTTTTTGCATTAGTTAGTTTTTGAATTGTTATTGAAGTCCGTGGCATATCGTACTGTGGCCTAACAGCTGTAAAAAGTGTCACAACTTTACTATAGTGTATTTGTATGATTGGCAGTGAAGTACTGAATGTAGGTAGTTCAGTGTACAGTAATCTCTCGGTTAAACGACTCTCAAGGGACTGGAAAAAAATTGTCCTTTAATTGAAGGCGTTTTTAAACTGAATGATAAAGGTATATTTGGGACTTAGATAGGACATAAAATACAGTTGTTGAAGTGAAAGAAATTTTAAACTGTAATATTTTTAACTGAGAGATTACTGTATTTTCCTATTTAAATACAATAACACTGAAATATAATCAATTAAATCTACATATTCACATTTTATATCATTAATAAACCGTTTTATCAACCTATACGAGTTATTACCGACCACTTAATTTATGTTACACATGCAGATATTTAGTGACGTGTACAGAGAGGTTAGCCATTTCCCTTCGCTAGTCCTTATGCACGGAAAGATATGAATTTGTTCAAAATAGACTTAATCACTGCTTTTTTAACTGTTCACTTTATCCTATACTGCTTATACCAGCACCATTACCACTATTACAATAAACGTCTTTATTATTACAACTACAAATACCACCATTACTACCACATTATCTACCACCACCACAATCAGAACTATCACTACTATCACCATAACTACCATCACCACGTAAACTAGCACTGCAATTTAACCATAGCAACCAGTATCACATTGTCACCACTACCATATAACTGGGAATAATTTCTTTCATTTGTGCAGATTCATCTAGTATTGATTGGTCAGCTCCAGCTTCTAGTTTTGATTGGTCACAACCAGTTTCTCGCAAGGAAGAAGAGCTGGTTCTGAAATGGGATGATGATGAAAAGTCTGATGAAGCAGAGTCTGATGATGATGGAGCTCTCCAGATGAAAACACCAGCCACAAATGGTGGTGAGTTGAGTTTCATGATCCAAGTTCTACATTACAATCAGTTAATATGTTACCTAATTTTCACCACATTTGTTTTGTCGCATAAGGAATACGAAGTGGAGATCAGGGTATGTTTCTAAAACTTTTGTATGCGAGGGGCGACAGAAATCTTCATGCTTATTTGTTTAGTTGAAATTGCTCGTATTTCGTAGTGAAAGCCGATAGTATTTATAGCAAATGTGTTTTAGTAAAATTTGTTTATTGTTTTCTTACAACAAACTTTCAATAGGTGTTAATCTACATACCATCTTGAACTCAATCTTATAATTTGTGATAGAACAGAATATGTATATATTGTAATGTTAATTGTACATATAAAAATAATTTTTTTCCCATGAAACTAAAATTGAAAAGCTCTTTAAAATGTGTTATAGAAAACAGATACATACTATGTATTCAGAAAATCTGGACATAAAATGTGCATAATACACACAAGAAAGAAACATGTTTAAAATTTGATTTCATTACAATGTGTTCATCTATTTATACAAACAGAGTAAAATTGTCAGAAGACACAGTAGCATTCAAATAACACTTATCTTCTACCTCAAAGGTCTTCTGACTTTCCTTTAAATGTTTGGTGAGTGAGTGAGAGGTTTTGGTCAGCGGTCAACATCGAGGCCTTTAGCGCTGGTGAGGAGTGCAATAAGGTGAGTATGGAGTAGTGCCAGAATGAAAGGGCAGGGGAAATGGTAGATCCCTGAGAAAACCCGCCGATCAGCGGCATTGTCTGGCACGGGTCTATCTTTCCTTGTATGAAATTTTGGGGTTTCCAAGATGACATTGACTTGTTCTACGTGAATTCAGGTTGGATGTGTGGGCAAGGACAAAGGTGACTGACAGCTTTTATATAATTCTCATAGTGATCCTCAATTGTAAGAGTGTCTTTGCTTTGCAAATCTTCAGTACTTGAGTTGCAAATTGTGTCATGAGAACTACTTTGCATGTTAACTATAAAGTGAATGAGAAATTTTTTAAAGTGAATGGTGATAGTGTTGGACGTGTATACAAAGTGTATTCTGTAATGTAAACTCTTTTGAGTGCATTCTCGAGCAAGGAGCTTATTACAATGACTTTGGTCACCATGATTTGGGACTTAAAAGTTATGGTAATTTAATGTTTTATTGCTCCTCCCTTTTTTTTAATTAAAAATTCAACTTAAGGGCATTAGCAGGTGACGAGTTGGTTGTGAATGCAAGGTAATTCTATTCTATGTACTAATTTTGTGGTGTGTGAATTGTATGTGTTAAAGCACTTTTTCACTGTTCTGTTAATCCTTCAACTGCTGTGACACCTTCGACACTTTCTTCTGGCTTACGAACTCACCCCCTAGCCATTCCAATCAAGTAATGGTTCAGGTTCAAACTTTGGTGCATCTGCCTGTGCTATTTTTTTTCCACAAAATAATAGTGTGCAAAAGTTATTTGTTAAACAGATATTCTGTATCCAAGTTCAATTTCAGGACTTTTAACTTAATGTATTCTTTGAAATCCCACTTTTAACTTACATTTGTTATTAGAAATACAGGGCACTACATAGTGTGAAGTTCACAAGTACTTGGCCTCTATATGACAATTAAAATGCATATTTTAATTTTATAAACTGAGTTTCTCCTTATAGTAGTACATAGATGCCTTAGTTTTTTTTTTTTAAATTATTTAATTAAACTCTAATTATGTTTATAGGATGTGTCTTAGGGGAAAGGCATTATACCACGGGATCCAGCTAAGTACTTTGGGACATAAGTTGCGGAATAAAACAAAAATTCAAAATTTAATCTTCTTATTGGAAGATGAATGTACATTTTTATTATTTTCCTATCTTGTGTGGTGTCATTTTGACTACAGTAAAATTTTATACATTTTATCTAAAAACTTTTTTTATCCCAAAATTTGTTTGTCAATCATTCTGTAGTGTGAGATTGTGTCAAAATATTTCCTGGTGCTTACAGGTATGGCTCACAGACAGAATTCATAGAAATCACTGTGATATAGGTTATTGAAGCTGTGTTGTCTGTCTCCTCTTTGTTTGTTTTACCTGATACTCTGCAGACTTATTTTATTTTGGGGTTTGCAATTTTTGTCCCAAATTAAAATATTAATACGTGTTGTCTCTTCCTTTTGATGTGAAACTAATTGATCTATTCACTGGTAAACTTTTTGTTTGTGCAACTGTTAACTTTATGGGTTTTCTGGTATTGTGGATCCCGTAATATCAATCCACCAAACATCTAATTGGCATGTTCATCCATGGTTTATTAGTAAGGGAAGTTATGGGACAAATACGGTCATAAAACAGGTGTCTGAGAGAAGTGGGACGGAAAAGTGAAGCCTCGCGGCCATTATCATGGCTAGGGAGCGCTAATAATGTCCAGTCTGAAATTTCTATTGGTATTACTATGTAAACAGTAGCGGTACACCAAGGAAAGTTAATTAGGCAAGATTCCTATGCATTAGCTACTGATGTGGATTTTTTTTTGTATCAGTTCTATGGACTTTCTCTCTTTAGTTAAGCACTACTAACTGTGGACATTTATGGCGAACATGCTAGCAAAACAAGTGGATGTCTGGTCCGAACATTATATTTATGAATTTTAGGTTAGACTGCGTCATTATGTAGTTATTGTATTGTCTAAAGCGCTGCATAATATGTCACAGATTAAATAGAATTGAGACATCACAGTTTTTTTCCGTGGTAAAGGTACCTGTTTTGTAAAACAGAGGTAGGGAGAGGTTCAAAAGTACTGTTAAATTGAGGATAACGATAACTTCAATGTTACTTTAACTACACACGTCAAATTACTTGCAACATCAAGTTGAAGTTACAACGAGTATTTCATAACTCAAGGGCGCAGGCACGACTGCCGCATCAAAATAACGTGTTGCGAATGTTTTTAATTGGTATTTTACAGTAGCATTTGTGGTTATGCAAATAATGTCTTTGGCAAATGGCTTAGAAAAATCACCCGTCTAAGAGGCGTATGCACCTGATGCGTGAACAGTGTTGTAGTACCGCACCTATTTTTTTTCTACGTGAAACAACTGAACGTATTCATAATATGTTTGTTTCGTCGATGCAAACGTTTATACCTAGCTACCGAATAGCGAACCTGTTGCCGGCCGCCATGTTGAACCGAGACTGTCTTTTTTTTTGAGTACATATCAGTTGGCGCCAAATTCAAACTGTTATTGCGTCCCAACAGTATATCACTATAGTACACTATATACATCCCAAACATTCCCGCCCCACTAAAATGCACATTTTAACTGTCTTCTGGTATAGGCAAGGGGCAGAGTTTGACCACTGGACGCAGGAAGGGTCCTGACTGTGTTTTCACTTGGGCCACTCTAACCACGTTGTCTGATCCAGGGAATACCTTCACCACGCGACCCAGCTTCCAACACAAAGGAGGCATGTTCGGGTCCTTCACAATGATGAGGGTACCAACAGTGATGTTTACTTGTGAAGCTGAGGATTTAGGGCGTTGTTGGAGTTGATGGAGGTAGTCATGATACCATCGTTTCCAAAAGGCTTGATGAGCACGTTGGATAAGTTGCCACCTCGACAGTCTGTTGATGGGTAGTGAAGTCACATCATGTTCTGGAAGCATACCTGGAGGGCGTAACACCAGGAAGTGACTAGGTGTTAGAACAGACAAGTCATTGGGATCACTGCTCACTGCGCAGAGAGGTCGAGAGTTGAGAGTCGCCTCCACTTGGGTCAATAACGTGTACATTTCCTCATATGTTAGCACTTGAGAGCCCACACATTTTGTAAGGAGTGATTTGACTGCCTTGACACCTGCTTCCCATAAGCCTCCAAATTGTGGGGCTGCAAGGGGATTGAAGTGCCAAATCACATTATGCTCTACAAGTGCAGTTGCAAAACAGTTATTTGTGTCTGTTTGAGACAAAAAGGCTTGTAGTTGTGTCAAGTGTCTGTTGGCACCAACAAAATTGGTCCCGCAATCACTGAAAATATCTGAGCAGCGACCACGGCGAGCTATAAATCGGCGGAAGGCGGCCAGAAATGCTTCCGTAGCAAGATCAGAGACTAGCTCCAAGTGAATTGCCTTGGTGACGAAGCACACAAAGACACACAAGTAAGCACTCTGAGTGCGAGCCTTCCTCAGACGGCTCAATGTAATGCTGAATGGTCCTGCATAGTCAACCCCACATTTTAAGAATGGTTTAGCCTGCCTGACACGGTCCGATGGTAAACTGCCCATGGGTGGGGATAGTGCAGTAGGATGAGTACGAAAACATATTATACACTGACG
>PNEQ01006009.1:0-22562 GCA_003012365.1 Medauroidea extradentata
TCCCCCTTATATACCCCACCCTCCTTCTTCTCGAATTATCTCGGCGGGTCTCTGTTCTCCAACCTCCTGGAAAGATGTCGCTTCAATGTCAAGCACCACCCCGAGAGATAAAGAGGGAACAGGATCATTCCAGATCACGATATTTTCTCTCGGTTACCCGATACTGGGTGCAGGTGGTTATCATGGAGTAATACAATCACCCGAGGAGGTCTTTTAGCGCTGCCGCCACTGTATTGTAATTCGCCGCCCTGCCCGACAGCCACGGCGCCGAAGAATGAGTGGGAAGGGGGTGTCCTAGCTCCGCCACCACAGTATCGTACTACACCGCCCAGCCAGACAGTCGCGGCTCGCAACACTATGTTAGTTCTGAAATACTTGTGTTGTTCTATGGATATTAAGGTTTAGGCGTTTTAATATTTTAAAGTAATTTTTAAGTATTCTCCTGTGTATTTCCATGTTTAAATTATTAACAAAATGTCCAGCTGTAGAGAATATTGTTTTATAGTGATCATGGTCAAGCTGAGAGCATGTTCTATGGATATACATTTATGTGCTAATTTTTCTTTCTTCCAAGAAGTGATTTGGGCAAGGAGATCTGTGACAATTTTAAAATAAGGGAATGACAAGAGACATTATTTTACTATGGCAAGTGTTTTGCGGGAACTGTCGAAATATCAGCGTAATATAATCACCAGCCTCGAACTGGAAAAAAAATTCAAATAAAGCTAGAAATGGCAAGAGGCTGGAAGATCAGAGAGTTAAAGGTGCGGCTACCGCAATTTTCATCACCGTTTTTTTTATTTTTTATTTGTACCATATATTTTTTTCTTATTTTAGACACAAAATGTGACTAAATTTGGCTCTTATGAAAGTTTTTATATCTCATAGTTTTCGCGTAATTGCTTGTTAAAGTCATATTTTGCATATTTTCATTTTAACGACTACACTAAAACCAACTGATATACCAAACTCAAAAAATCACAGTGGATAAAGACATTGCAGGCTACAATGTCATGCTCGTGAAATTAAAGAGTAAAAATTAGTTGTATAAAAAAAATTGAATTTTTAAAATTTTTATTTTCAGTTTCAGAATTTTTTTTAATTCAAATAATTTTTATTATTAATTTTTATGAGTATGTCATTGTAGCCTGTAATGTCTTTATCCACTGTGATTTTTTTGAGTTTGGTATATCAGTTGGTTTTAGTGTAGTCGTTAAAACGGAAATATGCAAAATATGACTTTAACATGCCATTACGCGAAAACTATGAGAGATAAAAGAATTTCATAAGAGCCAAATTTAGTCACATTTTGTGTCTAAAAAAAGAAAAAAATATCTGGTACAAATAAAAAAAACGGTGATGAAAATTGCGGTAGCCGCACCCTAAGTCCTTCGCTAGAAAATGGACTGATCGAGATTACTCAGAGGTATATTAGATGGTAAACTCATGTTCACCTCAGAAGCTTTGGTTATCAACATTAAGGAATACATTAAGATGAATAACATTTTTATTTAAATGCACATTAATGTATGGAAATTTTAATTTAACCTTAACCAACACCACAAAGTAACATATTATCTGTTTTTTTTTTTTTTTTTAAATTTTCATGAAACACGACTTGTAGGGATCTTAGTATTCAGTTAGTACCTCAGTTTTTACCTCAAACTTGGAATGAATAATAATACTACTTTCATAATTTAAATGTTTGGAGACTTTCTTTTGTAATATGTAGTACCAACATACTTCTCTCTCACTCACACATCACTTTATTAATTTATCTGTACCTGAGACTAGCACTCAGTACAACACATTCCAGATCTTTTCACTTCCTAAAAGATTGAATTTAGAAAAACCCTTGTATCACATTTTAGACTACTTAACTGGTGTCTATAGGACGTGAAAAACACTATCGACTATTAAATAAAAACACATTTAACCACTTTTCATCTCCTTAGGTGGGGAATTCTGAAAATCCCTGAAATTACTTTTCAGGTATTTGAATAAGCACCAATCATAAACAAAAAACCACGTCGCTATATAAAAATCAATGGGCTCGATATACATCCATCGTGAATCGAAAACACATTTTACCCTTTTTTTTACCTCTTTTTGGCTGAATTGGGAAAATATATTTTAATGGTATTTGGGATATTTACAAAATCATAAATCTAGAGCAATGAGCACTTCAATATCTCGATTGGTTCGATAGATATGGAGGAATAATTGAAAACACATTTCACGTATTTCCACCCTATTTATTAGAGAATTTGGAAACGACTTGGAGTCATGCCACAGACATTTGTATACGTAACCCATTGAAGTAAAAATCACGACGATATTCAATTGTTTCAATGATATAGACGATTAATAAAAAAAAAACACATTTTGCGCCCTTTTACTGCTTGAGGATCGAATTTTAAAAAATCCTAAAACTGCTACGTGGGTATTTACGTGAGCAACAATTTGAAGTGAATACCAACTTTCTTTCCCGAAGGATTCCATATATATTGTTAATCGGAAACACATTTAAGGTCTTTTCAACCCCTTAAATGTTGAATTTTAAAAAATCCTTAAATTGTCAAATTTGCATTCTTATGTGTCCTTTTAATGTAAAAATCACGAAGATAGGCCACCAGGTTCCAGCTTATTGACGTTTATTTGGAAATATATTTCACGCCTTTTCACCCTCTTAGAGGTCGAATTTTGAAAAATCCCTTCTTAGTGCACCTACGACCTGAGGAGAATCCACACAAAACATTTCACGGTTCTAGGTTTAGTGGTTTGGGCTGTAGCTTGATATGTCAGTCAGTGTTCTCTTTTATATAATACCTTCCTCTAGCACGACCAATAGCGAACTCTCCCAAATCTGTTGATTCGGCACTTATATACTTGGTCGAAACTTCGGGGATTCACCGAATTACAGGGGTCTAACAATATACATTACGTGACTTGAGCCTCACTGTGCGGCCTCGAAGGGTTAAGGTGCAGTTGAAACAGGTCTCAATGATGTACTTCGTCGGGATTCCCACTATGAGGCAGCCCGGCTAGTGAATCATGGGCTAGTCTATAAGGTGTTGCGACAATGCTTCCAGCCACCTGGCCCTCATACACAGCATGCAACAGTATAAACAATAAACTTTTCTCATTTGCAAGTTTGCTCACATTAATATCGTTAGAATACCTACTTTTTTGTTGAATGTGTTTCATGTGTAACTAATCTAATATGAATCATTTTAGTTTAAATGTAACCTTATGTCACGTATGTGACAGGTAGCTTGGTCGGCAAAGTCCATAAGGGTATCGTCTACCTGCTTGCTGGAAGCTCAGAAGTACTGCAGGTATAAAGGCGACCTTGAAGTGCTATAACGAGGCAAGCGCTCTACTAGCGTGCTAAATTACCGCCGAACCGTTATTGGACAATAAAATGAAACCACAATGTTATTGGTGGAAATTCTGTAGCAAAGTTGAGTGATCATTTCTGAGTTTCACTACATCTGGTTAGTACATTTTGAAGTACGGCAGTCTGAGAAGACAGTTCTTAGATTTGTGGAGGGCTTGGAAACTGTGAGCATGGTGACTTAACAATTTCATTTCGTATTTGTCCAAAGTGTTTTCTTTTTGAATCGAACACTGGCACAATGGGCACACGTAGAAGAGTATTTACGAACACGCTGCAGAACATTTGAAAGGCATAGTAGCAGCCACCTTAAGACACAGTCTGCCCGGCTGTTGAACTGTGCTGCAGCGGTTAGAAATATGCGTTTATTCGTATAAGTACCATACGTGTTCACAGCGTATCTATGTACGTAAAGAAAACACATTTAAAAGTGAGATTATGAAGTACTTTTACTTTCAAAGCACTATGCGTATTCGAAATACCATTAAAAAACTCTCGAACATGGCTAAAAACGGAATTTTTGGACTGCTACTTGAGAAAATGCACTGCACACATCGGTAAAGAACTAATTAAGGGGCATGCAATGAGTGAACTTTGGTACGTACATTCCACCTATAAAATATGTAAAGGTCTCTTCTTAATATCCCATGGTTACTGCGGGGCATCTGAAACATTTCGAGTCAATTAACATAATACTACTAAGAGCGATACGTAAATAGGCGTGCGCGTCACAGTAGTTTTTATCGATCCGCTGGTTTTATGCCTCCAAGGCAGACAACCACATGTAGACGACGCCATCTTGTCGACAGTTGTTGCAAGGCAAGTAGCGAACAAGACAGATACAATTGTACGGGAGCGACCAAGGGGTGTGAGGCGTGGAGGTACTAGTAGAGAGACACAAGGAGCAAGAACTTACCTTGCGAGCAGCCTTGATCTCAGCAATATCATCCATGATGTCGAGCTGCAGGTTGAACGTACTGCCGCCGCCAGCTGTAGTGGAGGCGGTGGAAGGCGGCGGAGGCGGTACGGCAGAGTAAGAGTCTCGCCGTGGAGGCAGAACTCGACCGCCTCCTACAGCTGTCGGGAAGGCAGCTATCGACTCACGACGTCCTCGCCCAAACATGATGGATGTTGGAGGAGCACGTGAGATAGTGACGACAGAGTGTCGACGACCGCCAGGAGCGGGGGCTGGGGTGGAAGATAATGTCGCTAGGAAGGCTGCCTCCCGGCCTCCAGTCGCACCTGGGTCTGCACCATGCTCTGATAGTCGCCGTACCTGTCGACACACATACCAACATGCATAGACTTGTGATATATCTCGTTGGTACCCCATAAGAACCACAACTTTCACCCAACGAATATATTCAATAACTTTCATTTAATCAATGCCTCTATAATTTTCAATCAATAAATAGCTGAATATATTCGTAATATCAATAGCTCAGCGATTTTTGCAAAAAAAAGTAGCTTAATAATTTTCATTCAATCAAAAACTCAATGATTTTCATTCAAATTATATATCAATATTATTAATTTAATGAATAATTAATAACATTAATTGAATTAATGGCTCAAAATATTTCATTCAATATATAGAGCAATGGTTTTCACTATATCAGCAGCACAGTAATAATCATCCAGTCAGTAGCATAATGATATAATTTAATCAACAACTCAGTAATTCACTTGTATCAATAACTCATTAACTTTCGTTAAGCCAGTAGCTTAATAACTTTCAATTTATCAATAGCTCAAAAATTATCATTCAATCAGAACCTCAACGGTTTTCATTCAATCTGTATTTCAATAAAATTTATTCAACAAATTTCTTAGTAATTTTAATTCAATTCATGGCTAAATATATTTCTTTGAATAAAAAAATAAACGATTTGCTTTCACTCAACAGCTATATAAAATTAATTTCATAATCGACCAATAAATTTATTGAATCTATAGCTTACCGAATTTTATTTAATCAATAGCTCAACAATTTTCATATAGTATTTAGCTCAATAGTATGTATTCAATCGAAAGCACGTATATTTTCATTCACTCAATAGCTTAATAACTCTAATTTTTATTACTAAGTCAGTGACTTTCATCCAATTAATAGATCAATAACTTTCATGCCATCAATAGCTCAATAATGTTCAGTCAAGCCACAGCTCAATAAGTTTTGTTCAGTAGTTCAATAACTTTAATTGAATTAATAACTCAATAACTTTCATTCAACCAACAGCTCAATAACTTACTTTGAGTAAGTACGTCAATAATTTTAATTTATTTAATAGCTCAATAACATTAATTCAATCAAAAACTCAATACATTATTAAATATATCAGTCGATAACAATCATTCAATCAGTAGTTCAATACTTTTCATTCAATCAATAACTAAAGAACTGCATTTATTGGTTAGCTCAATAATGTTCACTCAATCACTTGTTAAATGATTTTCATTCAATCAATTGCACAAAAATTTTCATTCTGTCAATAGCTAAATGGTTTTAATTCAATCAGTTAGTTGCTCGACAGTACTTATTTCAACATTAACACAATCATTTTTATTCAATCAATAACTCAATATTATCAATTCAATCAATAGCAAAATACATTTTATTCAACTAATATCTCGATAAAATACATTGAATCAATGGTTTGATTCATTCATTTAACCCATAGGTCAATAACATTCATTCCGTCAATAGCTCAATAGTTAACATTCAATCAGAACCTCGATAGTTTTCATTCAATCAGAAGCTCAATAACTGTCATCCAATATTTAGGTTAATTATTTTATTTACATCAATAGCACAATATTTTTCATTCCATCATTTATATTAATATTTTCATAAAATCGATAGTTCATTTATTTTCATTCAATCAATATTTTAATAACTTTTATTCAATCAATAGCTTAGTTTAGTCATTAAAATGTTAAATTATTTTTATTACATCAATATATCAATATTTTATTTCAATCAGTAGCTGAATAATTTTCTTACAATATGTAGCATAATCGTTTTCATTCAATCAATAGCACAAATATATTCTTCAAATCAATAGCTCAATGATATTTATTGAATTAATAACTGCATGATATTCATTGAATTAGTAGATCAATAATATTCATTCAATTAAAGAATTCCGATCAGTTAATACGTTTATAATATTCATTAAATCAATGGCACAAAAATTTTCCTTCATCGGTAGATAAATATTTTTCATTTAATCAGTAGGCCAGTAACTTTTATTCAAGCAATAGCTAATAACTTTCGTTTAATCAATAGCTGAATAACTTATTCAACCAATTGCTCACTGTATAACATGCAATTAATTCCTCAATAATTTAAATTGAATCAATTGCTCAGTAATTTTCTTTCAATAAATATATTTATGATTTGAATATTGTCAGTAATAAAGTTATATTAATTCCATCAATATCACAAAATCTTTCATGCAATAAATAGCTCACTAATATTTATTCTGTCAACAGTGCAATAATTTTCTTGCAATCAGTAATTCAAAAAATTATATTGAAACAATAGCTCTATGACTATAATTTAACCAATATATTAAAAAATGTCATTAAATCAATAGCTAAATAGTTATCATTAAATTAGAACCTTAATAGTGTTTATTCAATCAATAACTCAATAACTTATATTCTATCAAAATATCAAATATTTCTTTTCGCTCAATAGCTATGTGAAATTAATTACGTTATAATAATTTTACATAATCAGTACTTTAGTGATATATATTTAATACATGTATCAATAATTTCCATTCAATATTAAGCTCAATTACTTTCATTCAATCAATAACCCAATTTTTTATAATCAATAGCTCAATAATATTCATTAAATCAGCATAACCAATGATATTAATTAATTCAATAGATTTATAATTTAATTTGATCAAAAGCTCAACTATTTTCATTCAGTCCATGCCTTAATAATTATCATTTAATGATTTGTTCAATATTATTCATTTAACTAATAGCTGGATACCTTTCATTCAATCAATAGGTTAATAATTTTCATCCAGTCAAAAGGTCAAGTGTTTTCATTAACTGAATAGCTCAATAACTTTCGTTCAACTAAGATGCTCAATAACTTTCATTAAATTAACAGCGCTATTCCTCTCACTAACACGTCCTAAGCGCACTCACTCACGTGCAAAATGCGAGTAGCCACACAGCATCAATTGTCAGGAAACCAGTCTCCAGCTTATACTATCTCTTACCCACGTCTTCGCACTCCTTTTCTAATCGTCCACCAATGACTGCTACTCATTTCCGGTCGCGGTGCACGCTATATCCGGCCTCGCAGATAGATGTGGGCGGAAAATGCCAACTTCCACAAACCTCGTTGGACGGCAGCTACATTCTGATTACGCGATGTACTTAACAAACATATGTATTTCTTTTTTCAGACGTAATCTACGTCTAACGTCTCTCTTTACTTCCATGTGCGCAGTTTAATACATTTTATATGACACCTTCACTTTTAACGTTTCAAAGTTGGCAGCGTTGTCGTATACTTCAGGATAGAAGGTGATTTTGGATGGGGAAGGTGGGCATGGGGCTGTGCTCCTCGTAAGGTAACATTTATATTAGATTTTTAAATTTGCTTACATTTATCCTTTGCTGTAATCATTGAAAATAATAGCAATTGTTATAATCTTAGTAATATTTTGTTTGATGACTTAGCTTGAGAACTTAACAAAAGCAAGTAGCAAAGTCTTTACTGCACATAAGAATAACTCATTTGTCTTGGCTAGGCCCTTCCTTCAAAGAGTTGCTGGAGGTTCCGTTGAAGGACAAACGATGGTATCAACTTTATTGTAATTGACTCTGTCATGAATAACCTTCAATAGTTTGCCCCTTTCTTTCGGCTTCAGTCCGTGTCGTTCAGGCAGGAACCTGCATACATAACAGCCAATAGTTAATCACTTTTTCCTCTACCCATGGCCCATGGTGTCTTGGGAGGCTATTTTTAGGGGAAAGAGAAATATACCAAATCATTTCTATAAATAAACAATGTTCATACATTCCTACACATAATTGGAATGTTTCAGTAGCCGAGCGCATATTTTGAAACCCTCCACCGATCATACGAAAAGAAGGATCACTCATGAGCGAGTGGCTGTTTCGTGCCGGTAATTATTGCCATGCCGACCAGGGCTCCGTGTAGTCATATTGCGATCTATCTCAGATTACTTTCACACGAGCGACTGTATAATATACAATTCTATTTAGTAAAGGGAGTGATTATTTTATTACATAACATTTTGTGCCCTTCCAAATATTTGTTAGCTATGATATACAAGAAGGATGCCAAAGCGAGACCGTGGAATCAACCGACATAATCATGAAAGCAAAACTGGTTAGGAACCAAATAATATAAACAAAGCAGTGATTTTAAACTATAGAGAATAAACCTAATATGATTTTATACCTGCGTGAGTTTAAATGTTCTATGCAAACTTTTTCCAAAAGTAATTAAGAACCTGCTTTATTTTAAACACTAAAATTAATCTGCGATTTTTTTACACGAAGTTTGAAATTTTGTAACACGAAAGAACATTTTTATGACGTTATAATCCGCAACATAAGAAAATAATAATTCCTGATGTTGCTGTGCTGTCGTTCAGCAGACAGTATTTATATAAAACTATTTTCATGCAATGTTACGAACATTAAGACCAATTCTTATTACATATAAAAAAACTATTATTTAAGTGCAATATTAGTTATTGGCGTTTTATTATTGTTCATTGCCATTTTAAAATTATTCGCAAACCCATTGAATCTGGTACAAATTGTGGGAGAATGTAGTTTTTCTATTTAATTTGTATAGATTATTTAAGAGGCGAAATACTTTGTTTACATAGTTATGTGCCCTTCCCGCAGCCCTCTTCAATATAATTTCGCTGTTGAGAGATGCGCTCGAATTACAATATTTTATTCAATGTTCAATCTAAGGTAGGGCATAGACAATTATAAACTCATAGAGTACACTGTAAAGTCAGTGTAATAACAGTATTATGTAATCATAAAACACCTTCTGAATAACTGTCACAAAATATGTGTGACAATCTCTGTGGTATTTCGATTCTCCTCTGCAGAAATTTGTAGTTTCAATTAAAACAACATAAATGGTTCGTCTACTTCCACGTTAAAGGGGAACACTGAGTAGATAGCTACGATGTGTCAAAATTACTGTTGCATAACCGAATAGCTGTTGTAGTAGGATTATCACAATGCCGAGATCTTTGAAGTTTGTTGCAAATAGAGCAAAATGTGTGGATTTGTTGAGATACGCAATTGCGTTATATAATGTTGGCAATCAAAAACCTTTGCTGGCGACAACCACGCAGAACTGTATGGAAACAACACAACAATTTAACTTATGACAGAATCAGTATCCCAGAGATACTGTATTAATTGCAATGTTGAAACACTAGTACTCAACCAACCGTTAAATAATTAAATATCTCGCACAAACACTCAACGACACGCTCAATTTCAATCTTCCTCTCTTTCACTCAATCGATTTCTAAGTAATCACATATACTTTCTCTCACGTTTGCTGGCTGGGTAGTGATTATTGAAAGTAGAGGTAATGATGCGGTGGTTTGTCAGAAAATACCTCCACATTAAGCCATTATTTCCCATACTTTTCGCTCCTCTCCTTAAATCGTCCACCGACAACACTTAATGTGCATGAAGGACTATAACTATTTTGTGGGATTGACTTAATGGATTGTGATTTTGTGTGTTGGGCTCAGAGGGTTATCAGTGTTGACATTTCAGTTTGAGGGACTTATTATTAGTCAGACGTGAATGACCGTGGATGTTGTGAGTTTGGCTCGAGAGATTGTAGATATTCTATAGTAGGTTTGAATGACAGTAGTTGTTATGAGTTTGGCTTGAGAGATTGTGGATGTTCTATGGTGGGTTTGAATGACTGTGGATGTTGTGAGTTGGGCTCGATATTTTGTAGATGTCCTACTGTAGGTTTGGATGACAGTGGATTTTGTGAGTGTGACTAGAGAGATTGTAGGTGTTTTAAGGTAGGTTTGAATGACAGTAGATATTGTGAGTTTGGCTTGAGTTGTGGATATTATATGGTTGGTTTGGATGACAGTGGATTTTGTGAGTGTGACTAGAGAGATTGTAGATGTTTTTAGGTAGGTTCGAATGACTGTGGATGTTGTGAGTTGGGCTCGAGAGATAGTGAATGTCCTATTTTAGGTTTGAATCACTGTGGATACTTTGGGTTTGGCTCGAGAAATTGTGGATGTTCTATGGTAGGTTTGAATGACAGCGGATGTTGTGAGTTGTGCTCGATATTTTGTGGATGTCCTATGGTAGGTTTGAATTACACTGGATTTTGTGAGTTTGACTAGAGAGATTGTAGATGTTTTAAGGTAGGTTTGAATGAGAGTAGACATTGTGAGTTTGGCTTGAGTTGTGGATACTATATGGTAGGTTTGAATGACTGGATGTTGTGAGTTTAGCTCGAGAGTTTTCCAGTGTTGTGAGTTGTGTTTTAGCGACTGGTGATATTGTTGAGTAGGACTTGATAACTGTTTATGTTTGTGTGTAATATGCCGGACAACTCACGTGACTGACAGTGATAGCGAACTACTCACCTGACTAGCGGTGATGCCGGACGTGCATTGCGGTGTTGGCAGCGAGCGTTTGCGTAGGTCACGGTATGGAGACAGCAGCTCTGGGTTGAGCAGCGGAGAATCTGCTACAAGACTGGGCCGGGCTGTTTCCTGAGGAGCAGGTCCCGAGCTGGAGTCCTCGTCGTCTGTGGCTCCTGACTCCTCCACCACAATCAGCGGCTCCGATTGCTGCGGCAACGGCGTGTACGAGGCACGTCTCATTGTCCTGCCAGCACACACACACACACTGAGGAAGTCATAAGACTGTTTTTCCTTAGGACAATTAGCTAATAATCGTGTCTAAGCTGAAGTCGCTCTAGTGATTTACTTTAGAGAACTCGCCTTAAAGGGCGACAAGAGCCTACTTTTAAGCTCATTTAACGAACAATACGAAAGCAAATAGAGGACAAAAATATTTATGCATTACAACAAGATTTTGGAAAACAATTAAGGAATGATTCTTTTAGGAATGCATGTTTACCGAATTTTCCTAACAAAATCATGATTATTATTAAACAAATTTAAATAATAAAAGGGATCTTCGTAGCCGATAACCGATATAATACTTTTACTACATCAATAATTTACGTGTATTCACATGTATTCACATGTATTCACTTGACGCACTATAGCAACTCTTCCCCTCCAACTCCTCAAGACGCTCAACCACTTGCTACGTGAACTGTAGTTCTGTCAAACAACTGAAATGTTCCAGATTTCTGTTCGCTTCACGCAATATCTGTCTAACGTATAATGCTATACTTCTGAGCACAGTGACAAGCGTTTGGAATTTCCTGTGGCTGATTTAATACCCTCTTAGGTGACACATTGTCAGTACAGGTGTAGCTTCTAGCCTTGTACAGTACTGATCATGAATTCATATTTTGGAGTACGTTGTGCACAGAGACTTGAAAAAGTCACATATTCTTTTGAGAACAAGTTAAATCACACGCCTGTAAGATGGCGTACATTCGTATCTGTCCTACAATAAATTTGACATTTCTTGGGATTCTTTGAGCAACTAGTAGGTAGTTAACACATGCTTATGTCTGGTATCTCTAGTTCACATATCTGTGCACCCACTAGTTCCACATTTTTACAAATATCCTGCAAATAAATCTGGATTACAAGGAAAATTAAATAAATTATGTTTAAGTATTTTTACAACATACGAAGTAGGTTGCCGAGTTACATTTCTGAATATAATATATAAATAGTGACTGAAATTTAACAATTACATATATTTAAAAAATTATGTTACCATAGCTTACATATTAATTTCCTGTGAATAGCTATTACATATACCGGTAATACAAATCAGAATATTTTACATAAATGAGTAACTATAAAGAGCATAAACTGTGTGTTCCTACAGCACTATAATATATTCCCTGTTTACAGCAAATACTTTATGTGTTACACAGGATGATTGTAGTACCAACAGGTGCTATACAAGGCTAGCTAAGTAGTCACAAGTCTCGTCGACAGCGAGCTTATTGGACACGGAACCAGTAATTCAGGCAGACAGGAAGTTGAGAAGTGAATCGATCATGGCCTGTAGTAAGTCTCTCAACTGACAAGCTGTTTGATAATAATAATACTTCTTCACCCGCAGTCGGCTACAGCCCTATGGCAGGATTTCCTCCTATCAGGTTCTCTTCCTCCTACCCTACCTACTCAGCATTCTCCTAAACACATTCTCACACACACTGCAACCACACACGATTCCTCCAGCTTATTACATTCACTCACACTCCTGACCAACATGGAGTGCTTATAGCTATCTGTTCTTCTTCGCTCTCTATGGACCTTCCGACAGTTGCCCTTCCTCCCCTTGTAGTGCCCTTTTTGCCTTTCTATCACCAAATTTTCCTTATTCTCCCTCTCCATGTAGTATCTGGTACATCCTTACAACCTCTCCATCCGCCTCCCTGTTCCTTCAAGGCGTCTCACCCTAGCTCCTTGATTATCCCAGAGGGCCGATTTCTTCCCGCCATCTTCTTTCCTACCAAACAGTTTCCCCTTCACCTACCTTGTCGCCCTTCTCTGGACACCCTCAATTTTCCTTTCTTCCACCCCCATGGAATGGCTACTGTACTGCAGACACATACTCCTACACAGGGCGCACCCTCTCCTTAAGCAAGCTAATACCCCCTTAAGCATCCTCCTTAGCAGCCCCACGGTTTGCCTGCCCTTCTTTACCACTCTCTCTCTACCTGCTCCATCCAGCTTAAGTCCTCCTGCTATATAACCCATAGGTGTTTGTAGCTGATGGCCTCCCCTATTACCTCACCTCCCTAACAGTAACCCATCCTTCTCACCCTACTTCTCTTGGTGAATCTTACTATCTTCGTTTTTACCATGTTTATTCTCATCTTATTACTTTCCATCCATTTTTCCAAGGCCCTCAGATCTTTTTGTAACTTCCCACCTTCCCCTGCCTCCCCATACAAAACACAATCATCCGCGAACATACACAGGCGTCCTACTATTACTCAGCCTATATAGTTCACCACTGTGGCACTCCGGAGGAAGAGCTCCACCAACTCTAACCTTCTGTCTTCTACCTGTGATGACCCATTTAACCACCATCTTAACTCCTCTCAACTAATCTACCTTACCCTACAGGACGTTGTGTGGCATCTTATCAAATGCTTTATCAAAATTATTTAAACAAGAATCTACCTGACTCCCTCTACCTACTTTCCCTACCAACTCCTCCGCTAAACCCGTCAGCAGTGTTTCACATGACTGTCCTCTCCTGAACCCACGCTGCTTATCTTCTAGCCACTTTATTTCTCTTCACCTCCTTCATATCGAACCCACTTGATAACCATTCAAACAACTTTCCCACACGCGAGGCAAGGCTAACTGGCCTGTAGCTGGCTAGGTTACCTATATCCTCCTTACTTAGATACAGATACTGCCACTGCCTTCTCCCACTCTGCTGGCAGCTTCCCTTCCTCTAGAGACATGTCGAAAAGCACCTTCAGGTATTTCTTCATGACCTAGCTGCAGCATTCCGTTTCCTATACGATCAGTACGTACAGTTTTATTCCTATCAAACTTTCTTATCATACTTCTAATACTTCCTGTCCATATTACTAACTTATCACCCTCTTCTCTGCCCACAGCCCCATTTCACTTCTGCACATTCTTCAAAAATTCTTAAGTGTTGACTTGTCAACACTCTCGCTTCTTCCAGATCCGTTACTGCTATATTTCCATCCCAACTTTTGAGTACTGTTATCTCTTCCCCTGTCCCTCTAGAGTGTTTGATATATTTGAACATGACCTTTTAGTTTCCCTTACTTCCTCTCCCCTCATTGCTTTTTTCGCTTCTCTCCGTAACTGCCTGTCCAACTGTCTTAGTTGTTCTCTTACCTCCTTCCGGCCCTCTCTCCTCCTCTGAGAACTATCCTCTTCAGCTGCCTCATCCCCTGTTGTAGTATGCTGGCTACCCATCCTTATCAACTTTCTTTTTGGGCACGTGTTTTTCCATCGCCTCCCTTATTATTCAATTCAGTCATGCCCACAACTCATTAACACCATCCATCCCTTTACAACTGCTATCCATACCTACCAGGTAACCTAACACTCCTCCACGGTTCGCTCTGCCATACCGTTTTACCCTCCGAAGCTCATCTAAACGTCTTTGTTAGGTCAACTATGGAGAAATCATGGTCACTTATACCCTTCACCACCATGTAGTAAGTATCCTTATCTTCTAATATTTCCAGTATGACATCCAGCAGTACACTCTCTCTTTCTATGTACTTGTGTTAGAGATGCCTCTGTCACCACTAGATTTAAAACCAAATGTACAAATTCGGTGTTTCTTCTCTGTCCCAACTTCTTCACTTCCATATTTTCATCCAACCCCAGGTAAATATAAATCCCCTGCTACTACCACCCAACAATCATCTCTTAGAAATTAAATATTTCCTGTACACAAACGCTCACAACCAAAACACAAGGGCACAAATACAAAATAAGTTGTCTTTTCCTCAGCACAAATCTTTCACGGTAATAGCCACGAGAATTTGGAATGATCTTCCGCAGTCGGCTAGATATGCTTTAACTAATAGATAATTTAAATCCATAGTAAAAGAATACGTAAATATCAAATAATTCTTCCCTTTACTCCCATACATATTGGGTAGTGCTAATTAAATAGTTACACAATACAGAACAGTAACTTTGAAATAATTCAATAATTAGCAGGGCTCTTTAGGTGTATGTACGTGTAAATGTTGATGACATTGAAACTGTATGTGTGCTTATATATACGTATGTATACTGTATGTGTGCTGATATATATATATATATATATATATATATATATATATATATATGATATTGCTTTGTAACAATATGTTGAAATATCAATATGCATTGCAAATAAACTTTTTATTGGGGATATTTATATACCGCTACAACTACGTGTAGCGAATTTCAAAAACTATTTTGATTATATAGAGTCCAAACTATCTAGTTACTCACATCAAATAATAATAGTGGGTGACTTCTAATGTTCCTGGTGTAGATTGTAAGAATTTCCATACACAAAATATTGTAAATTTTTACAACAAGCAAAAAGGGAACATACTTCTTGAAAAAACTAATCTTCTAAATTTAGAACACTTAAATTTTACCAAGCCATTTTCTCGATTGCTTGATCTTGTTTTCTCAAATATTTATTTTGAAGAAGTTCTAAATTATGATGACCATCTTGTTAATGAAGATGATTATCATCCTGCCTTAGCGTGCTACTGTCATATTGGTCCTTCACATGCTAAGACATCCGACCAATCATATTCTATTCGTAATTATTGTAAACGTGACTATCTATCACTGTTCTTTGCAGTTAAACATTTTGATTGGAGCCCTATTTATAATATGAACGATGTTAACGACATGGTGGAGTACATTACACAAAATAACAAACAATTATAAATCAGTTCATACCAGTAACGAAATTTTCACAAAGCAAATGTCCAGTGTGATTTTCTAAAGAATTTATTACATTATTAAAATAAAGAACGTCTATTTAGATTATACAAAAACACAAAACACTTGAGCATTATTCTCGTTTTTCTGAGATGCGAAAATTAGTAAAAGAAAAAATTAAAGCCGACAAAAGGAAATGGTAAGCTAGTATCAATGATAAATCGAAAAGTAATCCTGATAAATTTTGGAAATATATAAAAACAATTAAATATGGTTACCGCGAGAGAATAACTTTAATAGCAAACGGTGATTTGGTTCAGGATCCTGAACTTCTTGCCAATGTGTTTGCTAAATACTTTGCAGAGGTGTACATCCAAGGAAGTGGCAGTACAAACAATCACAGTGACAGTCAGTTAAATTATCTAAATCTATCAGTTCCTTATGTAACTGATGATCTAGTCACGTGGGCTATCAAAAGACTTAAGAACACCAAAGCTACAGGAATTGATGGAATATCGAATTTCACCATTAAAGGTTGTATTGACACATATACACCGATATTGACTCACAATTATAATTACAGTTTGAATTCCACTTCATTTTCCAATCTGAGGAAAAAGGAAATAGCCATACCTATTTTTTAAAAAAAGTAAGAAACATATAGTAAGCAATTTTAGACCAATATCTTTGTTATGTTGCTTTTCAAAAGTATTTGAAAAAAAAATTTTCACAGACATTTAAACTTTTATACCAAAAATACTATATCAAACAATCAGCACGGATTTCAAGTTGGTAAAACCACTTGTACAAATTTGTTTAGTTTTGTACATAATTTATATGAAAATTTTACATATAGAAACCAAAGTGATGTATTATAATTTGATTTAAAAAAAGCATTTGACACGTGTTAGCACTCAATAATTTTGAAAAAAACTTTCTGATTTAGGTTTAAATACAACATATATTAAGTGTTTTGCTAACTATTTTTTCAAATAGAATGTTCACGGTAAGATTCGAAACAAAGTTCTCCACTTCATATCATGTTTCATCAGGTATTGCACAAGGAGGTAATTTGTCGCCTCTACTTTTTAATATATTTATTAATTATATAAGTAATGTTATAAAAAATTCTAAGCCAGTCCTCTATGCGGATGATTTCAAATTATATAAGAACATTATCAATAGGAGTGATTATATTGATCTACAGAATGACATTCTAGCCGTTTATAGTTGGTGTTTAAATAACCAGATGTCGCTTAATTTAGAAAAAAACTGTGTGTATTTCCTTTTCAAGAAAAACCAATATTATTAAAAACATATACTTCATTTTAAAACATGAAATTAAGCGAGTTGATTATATCCGTGATCTTGGAGTGATACTTGATTCCAAATTATACTTCCATCATCATGTGGACAATTTAATTAATAGCTCTGTGCGTATATTAGGTTTAATAACATCAATTACATATCCTGCAACTACGCCGGACTCCTTGCTTTGTTTGTATTATTCCTTAGTACGATCAAATTTAGAATACTGTTCAGTAATTTGGAACTCTATTACAGCAACAGATTCTAGGAGAACAGAAAAGTTACAATGAAATGTATTTAAAACTACATATATTTAACAGTTTTGACTACAATAGTGAGCTAAAAAAATTCAAAAGTCACACTTTAGAAACAAGTTGTTCTACATATGATGCTTTATTTCTAATCAATTCATTTCTTTCATATCACGCATGTTCTGCCATTAGTAAATATATCTGTCTTAGAGTTCCAAATTACAACCATACAAGTAGTGGTGCTTTTGGTACAACTAATAAAGAAATTGACCTAGTTAAACTATGTGTTCTAATGTATAATAAATCAATTAGTGAGTTTAATCCCTTCATTCCAAAATTTATCAAGACATTATAAAAGTTGAATCTGTTTTTCTTTACAAACAGTTACACTCGGCCTAGGTTGGTTATAAATAATTATCGGGGTGCATGGCCCCCTCTTTTTGTTCATGTCTTTCCTTTTCCTGTATTTTTTTGTTAGTATTGTCGGTCTAAGTGTTTGTGTTACTGTTGTTTGTGTAATAATCACATGTTTGTTTGTCGTTGTAATGTTTTGTGTTTTTGTATGTCGATTTATGTGATTGTGTTGCTGTCATTTGTGTAATAATTACATGTTTGTGTGTCGTTTGTAATGTTATATATTTTTTGTATGTGTCACTCTGTTACTGGCCTCGGCTGTTGAGTGACACAAAAATCGGTACAATAAATAAATAAATGTATATATATTTTTTTTTTTTAACGGCTGTAAATGTAGTACATTGACTTAATGTAAAGTAAAAAGTACTTAGATATCTCGATTGATTCGATAGATATGGAGGGATTATCGAAAACACATTTCACGTATTTTCACCCCCGTAATTAAAGAATTTTGAAACGTCTTGGAGTCCTGTCATAGACATTTGTACACGTAATCAATTTAAGTAAAAATCACCACGATAGCCAATTGTGTTTCAAAGATATGGACGACTAATAGAAAACACATTTTGCTCCATTCTACTGCTTACGGGTCGAATTTCAAAAAATCCTAAAACTGCTTTTTGGGTATCCACGTAAGTAACATTTTGAGATGAGTACCAACCCTTTTCCCGAAAGATTCGATAGATTTCGATAATTAATCGGAAACACATTTAAGGTTTCTCAACCTCCTTAAATGTTGAATTTCGAAAAATCCTAAAATTGGCTAATATGCGTTGGACCGTCGGGTTTCAGCTACATCGACGTTCCTTCGGAAATACACTTCACTTTTTTTAACCCCCTTAGTTGTCGAATTTCGAAAAATCCATTCTTATTGTGTGCCTACGGGGCAAAGGAAAGCTTCCCTCAAAATTTCTCAATTATTCATTAAAAACACACATGACCACTGCACAGTACTGAAAGATCGAATTTCGAAAAAATATGAAAAAGCGTTTTGTGATCATTTCTGTAATCATCATCCCGTAGAAAAAATTAACTGTAGCCCATAATTATCTCGATTGGTTTGATAGATATCGAGGATCTATCTAAAATTGATTACAGCTCTTTCACCTCCTAAGAGAGTGAATTTCGAAAAATCCTTATATCATGATTTAGAATACTTAAATGGTGTCTCGTGGATGTGAAAAACACGATAATAGCTCGCTGAGCTCAAATATATCGACGATTAGTTGAAAACACATTTCACCATTTTTCACCCCTGTCCACCTCCTTAGGTGGCAAATTTCGAAAATTCGTGAAATTACTTTTCAGGTATTTGAGTAAGCTACAATCTTAAAAAAAATCGTGTCGCTATATTAACAATGCATGGGATCGATATATACATATATATATATATATATATATATATATATATATATATATATATATATATATATATATATATCGATTGTGAATCTAAAACACATTTTACTCCTTCTTTTCCCTCTTTGAAGTCGAATTCGGAAAATATATTTTAACATTATTTAGATATTTACATACTCATCAATCTAAAGCATAGAGGATTTCGATATCTCTATTACCTCGGTAGCTATGAAGGAATAATCTAAAACACATTTAACGTATTTTCACCCCCTTAATTAAAGAAATTCAAACTTTTTAGAGTCCTGTCATAGATATTTGTGTACATAATCAATTGAAGTAAAATTCGCGTTGATAGTCAATTGTGTTCCTGTGATATAGACGATTGATAAAACACACATTTTTGTCGCTTTTAACTGCTTGGGGGTCGGATTTCAAAAAATTCTAAAACTACTTTTTTTGTATTTACATAAGTAAGGCCCAAATAATTTGATAGATATCGATAGTTGATCGGAAACACATTTAAGGTCTTTTCGCCCCCTTAAATGTTGAACTTTGAAAAATCATTAAATTGTCTAATGTGCATTCTTATGTGTGTCATATTAAAGTAAAAATCACGATGATTGGACGTCGGGTTCCAGCTCTATCGACGTTTCTTCGGAAATACATTTCACCGCTTTTTACTCCGTTAGAGGTCAAATTTCGAAAAATTCCTCCTTAGCACTCGCCTACGACCTGAGGGGAACCCCCACAAAGAATTCCACGATTCTAGGTCCAGTGGTTTGGGCTGCAGTCGGTCAGACGGTCTTCTCTTTTATGTATAGAGATATACAAGAAGTATGTTCATTGTAAATTTTTCGCCGTGATACTTAATAACATTAAGGCAAATTATATATTATATTTCTCAGTAATGTAAATAATCATGGGAGTAATGTTACACTGGATATCAAGTATAACACAAAATTTTTGTTTTTAAACAAAATGTCACTCAATATCATGCAATGACATCTGTATGGTGTCAAAACAACGAAAGACCAAGGGAATTTCGGTTTTATTGATGTAATTAAATTTTAAAGTCAATTTAATGAAAGCATTACTCGCACTTTAATTCACAACGCGAAAAATGTGAAAAATTAAGGCGATGGCCTTTCTGGAACGATTTTTATAGATGACTCTTCAAAACACAGCCGCTGACCTCTTTACACCTCTGAAGGGGCAAATTTATAAAAGTTTGGAAAATTTATTTTATGGTATTTACGTATTATCATCCGGAACAATAAAGCAGTGCATGTCTAGACGCATTCAGTAGCTATCTACGATTTATCCAAGACACATTTCAAATATTTTCATCACTTTGGGTTACAAATTGTGAAAAATCCTAAAACGCATGTTTAACACTATTTTACGGATATCCTAGGGAAAACCACTTCGATAGCTCGTTGTATTGAAAGTATGTAGACGATAAACTGAAAGCAAATCTCTACACCACGTTACGTGTCAGTCTTCTAAGCATCGTGTAATTCACTTTATGATACACAAGTAGGGCCTAAGGAAAATTCCTAAACAAAATTTCGTCGACCAGTCTAAAAGGTTTTTAATATTTTTTATCCATTTTTCACATAAATTGGAAGTATCTTTGAAAATATTTTATAATATTTACGCGAAAATAATTCTGGAATAACGGTCACTTCGATATCTAGCCTGCTTCGATAGTCATTTAAGAATAATCGAAATAATTTTCTCGTTTTTTGACCACCCTAGGACTCGCATTAAAAGAGCTTTAAATTGCATCTTAGACATTTTCTATGAGAGAAGACAGCCCGCTGGGTTCGAAATGTACAGACAATTTATACATAAAAAAACTCTCCTCCTACTTTTGCTCCTTAAAAACAGAATTACGAAAAACCCTGGACTTACATTTTCGGTTTGAATTGTACTAGAGTTTTTACCCTCTACTGCAACGCGTAGGTACAGAAGTTCCAGATATCACACGAAACATTAACAGTGTACCTTCTGTGTGTGTCTTGTACTTTATAGTACAGTTCTGTGTTAAATGCAGTTGTTCATGAAAGAATTCCACTTGGCATTTTTATTCGCATCCCTCTTGTCTTCCGTGCCGCTCAAAATAGATCATGTCAAAGCCGTCTCCGCATTTCCTTTCCGCTGCTTCACCAGCCGGGCTGGAAGAGGAATTGACTTTCAACCTTCTCCTCCCTCCCCAATCTCTTTCCTTCAACTTGAAGTCTGGAGGATTATGGAAGAGTGCGGCTCAGCTGTCTCGGTGCACTACAGGTAGCGAGAGAGGTATACGTATAGAGTTATTGGGAAGGAGGCTGGAATATACACTGTCTCTAGTATATACTAGAGACTTGCCATCGCTGCTATACTGTGGCATCCATATATTCAGCCCAATAAAACAAGTCTTCAAAGACAACCAAATACATATTAGAATACATCAACGTACGGAGCGTTACGGGAATATATAGGATGTCCTAAGCGGGTGCATTAACAGTACGCCTCACGAGAATCGTGCGCAAAATGTGAGACGAAAACGTTACCGGAAATGTGTTGTTCGATGAGATACATCGTACACAATGTGGCAACACAGCACAGAGTTAAAGCCGTCTTGCACTGCACGGATTATAGTACCACTCGCCAGGCAGTGTGGCAACATATCACGAAGTTAGAACGGTCTTGCACTGCACGGGTATAGTACATCAACTCGCCAGGCAGTGTGGCAACACAGCACGAAGTTAAAACGGTCTTGCACTGCACGGGTATAGTACACCAACTCGCCAGGCAGTGTGGCAACACAGCACGAAGTTAGAACGGTCTTGCACTGCACGGGTATAGTACATCAACTCGCCAGGCAGTGTGGCAACACAGCACGAAGTTAAAACGGTCTTGCACTGCACGGGTATAGTACACTAACTCGTCAGGCAGTGTGGCAACACAGCACGAAGTTATAACAGTCTTGGACTGCACGGGTATAGTACACCAACTCGCCAGGCAGTGTGGCAACACAGCACGAAGTTAAAACGGTCTTGCACTGCACGGGTATAGTACACCAACTCGCCAGGCAGTGTGGCAACACAGCACAAAGTTAGAACGGTCTTGCACTGCACAGGTATTGTACACCAACTCGCCAGGCAGTGTGGCAACACAGCACGAAGTTAGAATGGTCTTGCACTGCACGGGTATAGTACA
>PNEQ01006010.1:0-25860 GCA_003012365.1 Medauroidea extradentata
TGACTTGTAGGGCAAGTGACTTGTAGGGCGAGTGACATTTAGGCCAAGTGACTTTTAGGCCAAATTACTTTTAGGGCAAGTGACGTTTAGGGACAGTGACGTTTAGGCCAAGTGACTTTTAGGGCAAGTGACTTTTAGGTCGAGAGACTTTTAGGCTAAATGACGTTTAGGGCAAGTGACGGTTAAGAAAATTAAATTTAAGGGCGAGTGACTTGTAGGGCAAGTGACTTGTAGGGCGAGTGAATTTTAGGGCAAGTGACGCTTAGGCGAAGTGACTTTTATCACAAGTGACTTTAGGTCAAGTGACGTTTAGGCCAAGTGACGTTTAGGCCGTGTACAGATGTAGGCGAAATGACTTTAAGGGCAAGTGACGTTTAGGCAAAGTGAGGCTTAGGGTAAGTTACCATAGGACTGTATTGAAATTTTAGCGCAAATTACTTTAGGGCAAATGGATTTAAGGGCAAATGGATTTTAGGGCAAATGGATTTTAGGGGAAATGACGCGCTTCGTATCCGGCCGCTTTGAGAAGCCATAGAGGTCACGACGATTTTTAAAAGGGGATATTTTGGGTGATTTTTGGGACATTTTCGTTGTTTTTGACCTTTTTGTGACCTGTATGTCGGGTTTAAGGTCAATTTAAAATATTACATGGTAATCCAAAATAGCAGGCGGGCCGTTACGTCACAGCATATTGACCAAATCCTCTTTCGCTCGAAAATCCTCACGCGTACTCCTGTTCGAAACACACTAATTATAGTACTACTTTATTAATGAAATTTTTTTTCTTTTTTGGAAATATTACTTTGGCACCGGATGAAATAACGAAACGTTTATTTATGTCAACATTGGAGTACGTTTATCAGAAGTGTAGTGTAAGAAATAATTAAATTATAGGTTGTGACAGTGCCTTTTTCTAAATTAACTTATTTTAAAAATCACAGTTACACTGCATTATACAATTTGGTATTACGTTAAAGTTCTTAATTTCTCTTGTTTGCCAAATCCTAATTAAAGAATTAATAAATAAGTTATGCTCTTTTCTCAGACTCAGTTCCTAGCAGTTAATATTTCTTTGACAATTGTATTGAAAAAGTTGCTTTTGATTCTGATTACTATGTGTCAGTAAACTAGTATGCCTTCGATTGGTTTCTACAGGACGATAATTTTGTTTTTAATAGTAGTCACGGTGTTAAACAACGATACAATTATCTAAGAAGCTACCACAATTTACAACCATCAAAAACATGAGACGTAAGATAAAGAAGTGGATTAACTACTGAATCCCTAGCTGGAGGATTGGAATAAATGAGCACTGAGGGTGCTCCGAGCCGGCGACGAAAATGAAGAAATTTTGGTCAGCTAAAAGATCGAGGTCTTAAGTGCTGGTAAGGGGGTCATGTTGTGAGCATGAAGCACAGCTGGAATGAGGGGGCAGGGGAAACAGGAGATTACCGAGAAAACCCACCGACCAATGGCATCGTCCATCCCGATTCAAACATCGGGAATATCAGATCGCCTACGTGAGAGGCGAGAGGTCTAGGCGACGAGATAAAGTAATACGATACTCGAATGGTAGTGAGCTGTTGGTAGAAATTATACTAAATAATAAAACACGGTGTCCTCCACAAACTATTGAATAAATTACATACGTCTTCCCATGTGTAAAAAATTTAAGCACAAGCTAAAAAGATTACGTAAGTTAAATTCGTTGGCATATCATAGCATAGTTAAATGAAAGACGAAACTAACTTGGCGTGGAGAGAAGATTAACAACATAAGTGTGAGATGAAGTGGCAGATTGAGTGGAAAATATTAAATACTATTTGTCCAAAATTTAAAAATCTATTTAAGATTACATTGAAATTTCAAACACGTTTAAATTATTGGTAATTTTTAAGAATCTTTTATAGTCCTTAAAGTTATAGGCGTTCTTTATAATATGAAATTTTCTGTACGCCTATAAAACACTGGAAGTTTCTACAGTTTGTTGCGAATATTAAATTTTATGGTTAAGGGTAGCAGCATCAAATTTGAAGGTCGTACGTTACGCCATCCAAGACGAACGTAGCTGATCAGGACACACGGCAGTCGTCCTGAAGTTATTTGCCTCAAAGAAACTATTCGAATAGTTTTTGTTTCCCTCAAAACTAGCGGTAGTTCTAAAGTCACTAGCCTAAAAATTATTTTTGGGCTGTTAATTTTAGGTTAGTGATGGGTTTCCGTTTAGCATATTTGAATGCAACCAATTCCTTGTAGTCTACGTGACGACGCGACTTACGTTGAATATTTAATTATCTACTACCGTGCGTGGTGGCATACCAGTTGGTCATCTTATCAACAGCCGACCCTTTAGTATTATCAGCAGCGCATCGGCGTACTGTGCGTTAATTCCTGGGTTCGTTGCCTAGGCCCAGCTGGGTGTAGAGTTAAGTACGTTGCATTAATTCAGTAATTGTCAAGTCTTGTAAATCATCATATGGCAATTTACTGGCCTAGTAGAAATGCCGATTAACTTGGAAAAAATAAGCCACGTGCCGGCTAATTACTATGGATTAAATAAAAAAAATAAAATAATGTGTTGGACCGAGGATTCGCATTTGAGAGGACTCGCAGGTTTGATACCCGTCTCATAGATTTCCTGATTTTGTTTTTAATGGTTTTCTTAAAAAAATTTACTCACTAAGGACCATTCCCGTTTCAACTCACGTTTCCTTTATGTAATCCAACTACTTACCTCATTTTCCTACTACTTGGAAGACTTCATTTACAGTTTAATGCAAGACTACAGAAAGAGGCATACGTATCGCTGTTACATGAATAACATGCAGTGGTTTTTTGATCAAAATGATGAGCTTGTATTCTCCCCAATTTTTAAAATCGTCGATATGTTCCTTTTCGCAAAATCATTTCGTTATACTTTATGAACTAAGAATTATTTTTCACAACAATTGATAAAGTTTTCTGTAATGCAACTAAAGTATCTTAAACCGATTTTTTTTATAAAATGTATATTTTTAAAGAAATTCATTGTTCTTTTTAAGTGTATTTTTCTCAAATATTTGAAGAGTGAAAAAATGACTTCTTAATAGTTTGCAAGATTTTGAACTGGAAAACGTTTTGCTGTTCCAGGTCCCCAGCATCATATGGACCTATAAGGGATGTTTACGGGCCGACCCCACATCCCGGTTATTCTTACGGCTTGCCGAAGCTCGCAGTACCGATATCCTACTATCCGCTGATATTGCCAGGTAATTCCACCACCGGAGGTTACCCAGATCGTCGCTACAAGCTGTATACGTCGCCTGTGCTCTACACTACTACACTTCTACAACCCACATTGCCCCAGTACTCGCCTGATGATTGGTGGACCAGGTTTGTAATTATCTCCTACATTTATGTGTTCAGCCCTCAATGATTGTATTGCTGGGAACATTATAAAACTGTAAAATAGACGCAAGTCACACGTATAACAGAATTGTGCGTAAATCAGAAAATTATATATGTAGTGATACTTTTTACTTTGTTGTTTGTTCTGATGGTTGTCTCAGCAAGCCAACATAATATCACGTCATGTTTCATATAATTAAGAATATTCTGCATTACTTATTTAATGCTATACAATGAATGTATGAATACAGTTTTGTACTACTTGCTGAATGTTAATATACAAGTTATGCATTTTATTTCAATAAGCACTGCCATTCACACGATCTTTGAGCATAAGATGCAGGGCAACAGGACAATATGACGTCGTCAGAGACTTCACATCCGCAATTAATGAGTGTTTTGTCTACTACCTTGTCTGAATAGCGAATAACGCAATGTATTGTTTTTGGTATCCTGTAGTATTTTATTCCATCTGTTTTCAAATTTGTTTCAGACAATTAACAAAAACAAATGATAGTAACTACACGTATTTCGTTGGAACTGCTGATAAATTTATTAAAACCTGCACCGAATGGACTATTATTACTCGTGTGATCAGATTTTTTTACTTAAGTTTTTTCGTAAATTATTTGTATTGCTGGTCAAAATTTAATAAGTTTATGCGAATGAAGTCTGGATGTCGGGTCAGCTTATTATTTTCCTTTTCTGTGCGTGGCCAATTACCTGTAACTGTAACAATCCAAATATCACTCTGCGGTTTGTTGTGGACTTTGGTACTACAGAAACAACGTGATTTGTTTAGTGAATAGCATAACGATTTTCATTCATATTGGCACCGTCACTTGCTTAGACGTAAGACTTTGTGTGATATCAAGAGGGATATGTCTTTTACATTTAAAATTATAAAATATTTCACTACAATTTTTACTGACGAATACCGGTACGTAATAAAATTTTCGTTATAGTAAAAGAAAATTGTGAAATTGTTACAAGCTGTTTTAATTTGTTTCTATATGATAGGTGTTACAAAAAAGTACATGTTTTATGCATCTGATTGCAAACATGTAAGTAGCAACATATACACAATATTTAGTTCCCGTAGTATACAAATTAAGAGTTATGCCCTGTTGTCACGCAAAATTTAAAACAATTATATGCAATGCAATTCTTGGGAAAATTGCATAAGCATAGTACGGTTATGATCAGTCATTCCCAAAGAGGTAAGTAGAAACCCAACAAATGATTCTGATCGGTGAGGGCCCTGAAAGTTAAACGTTAACGCACAATGTCTCCCATCGGCCAATTTAAATAAAACAAATTGGTTTTCTAATGCTTATCGTCAGCAGAAAAAATTCTCATTATCTGTCAGTCAAAAGACACAGAGTCAAGCAGTGCCTTATGCTGGAGTTTTCAGTCGAACGCGACTTGCCAGTCGAGTGATATTTGTCTTAGATTTGCTGTTTTTATGTGCAGGACCCAACGAATACGGTAGTGTACGACTTGACAGTCCGTAATGTCAGAAGAGTAGTCAGAACAGAGTGACTAGGCTGTGTACCATACAAATGAGCTATGAAAATGTTGGGGTGGATGTATCATTCATGTAATGTTGAAGCAGAGTTGTTTTGTTGTAAATTGCATTTTACGTAAGTTTTGTCACGTGAACACAAATAAACAATATTATTCAACGAGTTTTCCACGCATTAGCTGTGTTCATAACTGACTGTCAAAACCAAAATGAATCAAATAAACAACTTGTGTATCTAAATATGTAAGTATTTGAGGTTGAAATTTACTGATGTTAAAAGGCGTTGCCTCAAGACTTTCTAATTCATCCACTCTAAATCCCGAATATCCGAATCAATTGCCTAAATCACAGTTTCGAACACTTTGTCGTGTAGCCTATGCTAGAGGACATGCTGTGCCTCACATAAATAATATTCAAACGTTACGTCGACGGTGGTAGGATGCCATATCCCTATGTACACAAATATATAATTATATCGCTGCCAGTCCATTAAGCAAAATGAGTGGCACAAATTAACGACAATATTGACTTGATAATTCTAGAGTTTTGAGGTTCAATTAGCCTACTTAGCCTTTAAATGCGTGCTCATAGATATGGCAATCTGTATCTGCATAGAAATTCGTTTAAAATACACAGCGTTTACCATAGAGGAGACAATACAAACAACTTAAATGATGAGCTGTGATTTGCCAGTCGAACGAGAGTGGGGTGACAACGCCAACAGAATTGCTTTTCTTGTCTTAAACTTTTGGTACCGGTAGCTAGACTATTCGGAATGCAGTGGAAATCGAATGCAACTAGTTTAACATACAGCATACCAAATATCGCACACACCAATTCGCATACAAATACCACTCAACTAAGTCCAATAGCCTGATAGATCGACAGGTTTCCAGCTCCTGGAGAAATTATAGTGGTGAGCATGTCAATGTCGGAAAGTATTCACAATCGTGTAGTTCTTGTAAATGTATTACGATCACTGTTTTCCGAAATTAACTGTATAGTACTGAGGTTGTGGAGGAATTTTGTAACAATATTTGTCTGTCAGTAGAATTTACTTGTTTCAAAACTCGAAACACAGATAACACTTGTTATCATCGTTCTCATAGTTTTCTGGTCCGTGTAAACTTTTCTTGGCCAGTTGTTGCTTAATGTAAAGCTGTTCAAGTCCATATTTGTTATTATTTTTTCTAGCATAATCTGGATTTACAAAATATAAGTTTAACAATTAATTTAATACATGTTTTACATACTCTGTACTTCTGTCCCGGCCAATAGAAAAGGTTGGCTGTGCAGGTATGAGTCGGTTGTTATTGATTATTGCTTTCCTGTGATGATTGCTGGGGTTTGATTATTTTTTTGTTGAAAATTTACTTCTGATTTAATTATTGGTAGCCAAATATTTTTTAATTGTATGCTTTGCTGGCTAAATACATTTTTGTTACTAAATATGAATGGCAATTTTTAGATTTTCCTTTTAATATAGTTTTTTTCCTGGGTCAGTTGAATAGCATTTTCATAGAATATTTTGTGGCTATTGTCCCATGCATGTTTTGCTTGTTTGGATTTTTGAACTTCACCTTTCTTTACACTGGTTTTGTGTTCTTTTATTCGTGTATACAGTATCTGTCAGCCACTCCAATGTATACACTGCCACATTCACAGGGAATCTGATGCACAATTTTGAGTTTTGTTACTTGTCTGACTTTGGGTTTACTTCTGTAACCACGTTTTTTATGAAATTGTCTGATTTGAAAGCTGTTTGGTGTCCATATTTATTTCCCAATCATATTATATTTTTTTTACGAGAGGCAACGAACACATAGGGTGATCAGAGTTCCCACAGGTTTTTTAGTTGTTTGTTCATTTAGGCCTATACCTGTACTGTATGGTTTTAGATATTGACGGGTTAACCATTTGCCAGCAATTAATTTTTAAGTGTATATGAATATCTGCTACGGCTCATTTGTGAGTTCAGATTTTTTCTAATTAGTTACCTAAATTGCGGATAGTGCCAGTCTTTGTGCTCGTACATTGGTTGCAGTTGAAGTAGAGGTATTGACCAGTATGTGTTGGTTTCCTGCACACTTTTGTGAGTTCGTTTGTTTTTCTTTCATTACGAGTACAACTAGGTACGGAATTATGTTGTTGGTTTCTGTTTCGTAAGTTAATTTGATTGACGGCCTTAGAGAGTTGAGGGAATAAGTGTATTCGACAAGTTTCTCGGGACCATATTGCCAAATCAAAAAAGTGACATCATAGCGCTGCCAGACTTTAGGTGGTGTGATGGTTTCATTCAGCGCTTCCTGCTCAAAACTTTCCATGAAAATATTTGCCATGAAAGGTGAAAGTGAAGACTGCATAGCCATGCCATCAGTTTGCTTGTAAAATTCGTCTTTGAACTTGAATACGTTGTGTTGGCACAGAGAGTGGCGAGTTCCATGATGGTCGGAATAGGTACTTCAGTTCTCTGTTTGAGGCTGCTGTAATTTTCCAGCTTGGTCTAAATTATAGAGTTTCTACTGTATGCACATTAGTTAATAGGCTTTGAACATCATAACTGGCCAGGACTTCAGTTTGTGATATTGCTAACACTTTGGCTACGGAGATGAAATGGTAGGAGTTTTTGGCAAAGGAAGGTGTCTTGTTTATAAGTGGTTTTACAATCTTCAGCACGAATTTAGAGAGTTTTTGTGTTGCATTAGATGATTATGTGTCACAAATGCTTGCCTGGATTGTGTATTTTTGGGAGTCCGTAGATGTGAGGTGTTTTGCTGCTGTGTGGTGTGAGTGATTTTACCGTGCTCTCTGAGATATACTTCTGCTTATATTTCAGAGTTTTTTATACTTATCGATCTATGCTGGAAGTAGGATCTTCGTTAAGCTGCAAAATTTTGTCAGTAGTAATGAGGTCAGATATTTTCTTTTCATAATCAGTTTTATCTAGGATGACGGTAGCTCTGCCTTTGTCGATTGAAAGGATTACAACTTCCGTGTCAGCATTAAGTGTTTTGATGGCTTTCAGTTCATAAGGTAAGATATTTGGTTTTGGTGGGCAAGTTGAGGTGGTCGCAGTTCGCACACACCAGCGGAACTCATCCTGCTTGACTATTTGAAGTTAGTATATGGCACTTTCGACTGAAGAAACTATGCACAGGACAGGTGTCCGCCGTGGAGCGATGCATAATTGCAGCCCTTTGTGTAGATAAGATTTTTCTAATTCAGAAAATGTTTTGATCGACTCATTCACAACAGTGTTGGTGGATTGTAGGATATATATATATATATATATATATATATATATATATATATATATATATATATATATATATATATATCTGTGTGTGTTTATATGTTCGAGAGGTTGGCTAATTCTTCTTTTTGCATGTCTTCTTTGCTACAATGGCGTACGTACAAAACACTTCTTTGGTTTATAAAAGTAATACATTCATCACGCATCACTTCAAGCAAGCGTTCAAATGCAGCATTTAACTATGTGGCAATGTGAATGACATCGTTTGTACAATACTTGTGTTCCACATTATTCATTAATAAACATATAATTTTACTAATCGCATTTTAGTCATCTCTGTTCAGACGAAGTTTACAGTGTTTTTGCAGCCAGAAAACAGTCAACGCCACCATCTCCAGACACAAGTTCACTGTGTTGGTTATACACATGGTGTGCAGTTTTGTTGTAACTATACTTTCACATCTGGTAAGTATGAACTAGTTAGTAAATGAAGAACAGGTAATTTGGTGTGTTTGCATAATACATATAACATAATTTTTTTTTTCACGAAACACATTGCCCGACAAAAATAGCTTCTTTTACTCAGGTATAAAAACTTGTGTGGTAACACAGAAGTTTATATTTTGTTGGCCGAAACACATAAATATTTTAAAATGTTTATTAGATTCTCAATAGCTCGTTACCTAGGCTTGAGGATATGGTGTTACCATCTATAGAGCTACAGTGCAAATTTGGTTTACATGCACAGCGATAATGACTCTTTTAACCAATTAATTCAACTTAATATTTTTATAATTTTACCAGCCTGACATTTAAACATAATTTGCCCTCTTAACATATTATACTGAAATTATCCAATGAAATAGTGGCAATTTGCAAAGTTGTTAAAAAAATACAGCAAAAACGCAATCAACACTGTAGTTATTTATTTTCACATAAACGATTTTGTTTCAATATTTACGAACATTTTAATAATCGCCTCAAATCAAGGAAAGAATACTAAATATATTTATCTTTTCGTATTATTAAATTAAGAAGATATATATATATATATATGGTACAGTATTCAATTGGCAAATATTGTTTGAATATTCCCTTCAATTGTTTCGATTGCTTCTGACAACGACAATGCACCATGTTTTCTGATTACGTTATTATTGAATAAGTAATGAATAGACATATGTTTAACAATGACAATTGTGAATATAGAAAAGAAGTCAGTTAATTAATTGGACGGTTTCGCGTACTTTTATGAACCACAGAGTTACATTGTGTTGCTAGATTGTAGTTAAACTGTGCGTAGTTATTCGATTATATTTAAAACTAAACTAATATAATATATTTAACAAACACTGCAGTGGTAGAAAAGAGCCGAGTTGAAAAAAACATAGCTACATTTCGTACTTTTATATTTTATAATCCTTAATAGCGTGTTTGGTATTATAGAAACATAAACATTGAAATCAACACAATACTTTTCCGGAATTATTCAAATATTAGTAAATGGTGAGCAACTTATTTTAAGAAAATCATTACTGTGAATATAAATTACATAACACATAGGCATCTAAAACATATAAAACCTACGATCACTGAAAATTAGATTACCATTTGTTGATCGGCGCTAAGTTCTACACCGGATGTCCCATATTATACGCTAGTCATCTCACACACGACGATTGCATAGTACTTACTGTTGCTGCAGAACGCGATCATGGTGCAGATGCAACTCCTCGCGTTTCGTTAAATGGGCAGCTACTCTACTAGAATACTGTACTCTGTGCTTTGCTTAGATGCACTATGCCAAATATAGCGTACTCCATTCTTTTATCGTGGCCAAAGTTTCTTCGTTAGCTCGTCTGATAATTTCGTCTCATTTCATTTTCTCGTCTCATCTGATTGTATCGTCTCATCTCATTGTCTCGTCTTATCTCATTGTCTCGTCTTATCTCATTGTCTCGTCTTATCTCATTGTATCGTCTCATTCCATGGCATCACATTGTATCGTCTCATCTCGTCACCTTATCTTTATATTTAAGTACGTGTCCATCTCTTTATATAATTGTTTAGTAATTTCATCACATCGCTTCATGATTTCATTTTATAAGTGCCTTGTTATACTCTCTTGTCTCGTCTCATAGTTTTGTTATTTCGTGCTAACATTATTTCATAGTTTAGTAGCCTCTTCATTTCAGCATCTTGTCGACTTAACAACTGATAATGTCATCGTCTCCTCACTTATTTCTACTAGTCTTCTTGCTTGGTATTAATTTCTTACTTTTATCTAGTCATATATTCATATTCGTATATACATCATAAATATTGTAGCAAAAATTATATACCCACCACTAGAACTTGTATTAACGCACATAGACTTAGGTTTGCTCATCTCATCGTCTTATAGTTTGTCATCTCTTCAGATCGTCGTCTCTGAATTTTGCCACCACTACAATATATCGACTAGTTGTCCTATATTTTATCGAGATCTCTCTTTCAGTGACTATTAGGATATTTCTCTCATTGACTCGCCCTCCTTCTCGCGGTGTATTTGTCTTGTTGACTTGTCTCACATCTATACTTATATATGTCCGTATTTCATAACTACAGTCATTATTATATTTACGCAATCCTTTTCATAGTATTATCGTCTCGCCGTATCGTACTTTCGACATATCACTTCATCTCGTTACCTCCATGTATCACATACTATCTTTTCACATCATGATGCAATCGTTTAATCGCCTTAACTACGTTTCTTGTAATCTTGTCGTTTTGTCACTTGTTCGTCTAGAAATGTTGACTTCTTATGGTTCCGCTGTCATGACATCTTCAGCACTGCATACATAAAGTACAACTATTTTCAAAATCTTTATAGAACACATGAAAAGGCCTTCATTTGTACTTCATTATATGTAAGTTTCCTTTTTTTTTGAGAGTAACATATTCTTCACAATTACATCAACTAGAATTTAGTAATGACCACGCAAAATTTTAGCATGTTCAAATGGAGAATATGAACTGCTCCGACAAACATCGTGAGGGTGATCCCTGTCCAAAATAAATTGCAAAATTTATAGGGTACTTACAATGTAAGTTTAAACCGGATAATATCGGAGATATGAGTCTTTGAAATTTTATTTTCTCCGTGTACATTTTCAGACAGAAATTAAAATTTATTTATTGCTCTCAAAACCGAAAATCAAACTCCTCTATGTCCATTTAGCCATTTTGATGCATTTTCTTACTTTAATTTAAAAGTATTTAATGAAATGTGTATTGTTTTGCCAGGGCAGCCTACTTATATTTATTTTCCGATGTGTAATTACTTTTGCTTCTGTACACATAAAAAATTTTGTACATCTATTAGAATTCGTGTGAATACAGTATATGTAATACGATCATAAGTCGTATGAACACAAAATATTACGTCGACTGTTTGAACACCTAATAAACCGTTTGTAGAGAGTGAAAATGTATTGGTTTTCTTTGATTCTCATACATTTGATAACCGAGAGCTACCTTCGTTTTAATTTTTGCATTAAATTTTAACCTGACTTAGTTTGACAACATTTTTCAGATTCATCAAATTTGTCGGTTTTATATTTCCTTGATAATAATGTGTAATCGAAAAAAATTAATTAAGACATGAGATTTAATTTGGTATTCTTCTGTGACACATAATCTAAATTATTCAAGAAAAGTTTGGCCACGAAAGGTGAATGTAAGGAGTCAAAGCCATGTTATCTGTTTGCTTGTAGAATCAAGCCTAGAATTAAATATTATGTGCTCTGAACATAGCATGTGGTGACTTGTTACAATAAACGAGATAGGTACAGTAGTTTTTTTTTTTTTTTTATGTGCTGTAGATTTTCAGTAAGTGGTTAATGGCAGTGTTGGTAGCTGCAAGAGCATTGTTAAAATTGTTGTCGCTTGAAAATACTTATAAACTTTTCGCTACGGACGTAAAAATTACGCGAGTTTTTAGTTAATAGACGTAATGTCTGCCCAAATGTAAAACAGTTTTAAGAAGTAACGTACACAGGTTTCGCGTGAAGCGTCACCTTTAAGTTTCTGGAGCAACCAATTAGGCAAGTTAATGCTTGGATTTAGTGCTTCATTGAAGCTTCTTAATTTTTCAGTGATATAGTAGACAACATTTCGCCACTCCCCAACCATAAACTAAAATTAACTGATTACTGAAAAGGGCTATATTAAGGAAGACAGGTGGAGCAACGGCAACTAGTTGGACTCGCATTAGGGATGACACGAGATTGATACCCGGCTCCGTCCGTTATGGTTTCGGTTTTCTGTATTTATAGAAATCGCTTCAGGAGAATTATGTGACGGTTCCTTATCGGAGGCTATTGCAAACTCATTTACAGGTCACTGTGTTGTGTAAAGTTGTGTAAATATATCTCTAATGACATCGCTGCCGACAAGGAGTAAGGAAGGCCCAACAAAAATAACAATCAAAAAAATGTATACGAACAGCAGCAGAAATTTACTTAACACTAGGGTGGATGGTAATCAATCGTTTATTTTCTTTATTAATTTTATTTCGATTAATTCAACCAAACAACTTAGAACTGGAATCGGCATTTTGAGTAGTTGACAGTAATACGTTATAAACCTATGTACTAGAATCATATAAGAATTACTGCTGTAAATATTTTTTGTAAAAACTGAGATAGGTCCTGGAAGCCTGGGAACGAGATTCCTTGAAACATGTATTGCCTGTGGTCTGCACTCCTTCCTTCTTAACGTCAGAACAAGAGACATGTTAGACCACAGTGACTCTTGACAGTGCAGCCAACCCTATATTTTGTGTTGGGGGCAGTGTCACCAGCGTCGGGCAGCTACAAGCTTTTTAAAAACACAAGATCATATTTCTTGCTTCGCCAAGGAATGAAAGGAGGGAAGAAGCCATGCTGGCATACGCCCACAAAAAAAAGAAGGTTAGGGGGAAGTAAATCAGGAGCAGTCTTGTAAGGAAGGCAAAGAGTTATTTGTAAATATTGTTTAAGGGTTTATGTAAATATTCGTGAAATCGCTAACAGACAATTTAGTGATATTTTGATGTTTAAAAAAAGTTATGATAAATAAACGGCGAAGTAGTCGGGATAGCTGGAGACTCACAGTAAGGAGGCGTGGCTATATTAGTTAGGAAGCAGCTCGGAGATTGGCTGTCCTATTTTGAAGTGGCATCGCGTCGTGGCCCGCCGAAAGCGCGTGTTTCATGGGGACTCCGGCCCGAACCTCCGAGTGAGAAGACGGTCATGGTGTCTGCCGAATGTTCCGTGAGCTGGGATTATTGTGATTTTTTGACTAAGGAACTTTACCCCGAACCTCCGAGGTCGCTCGCGAAACGAGCGTGATTGTTATTTTGGATTCTAGATATTAATTGAAGACTCCGTCTAGCGACGCAGAGACTGCCGGCCGTGATATTCGTGGGAACACTGGCTTACATTTTTAACCAGAATGTTTCTATCGGGACAGCGTAAAAGGTGACGTCAAGTTATTTGTCAATGTGTGAGGTGAGCCGGGCCTACTTGGATGGATGCCGACGCGATGCCCGGTAGCTTGCCGTAAATACAGGACATTGGGACTTTCATGTACTCACGTTTTTTTTCATTAAGAACCACTTCAGAACACACAATCTCACAGTCAAATCAAAACTTTTCATTTCCAAATTCACTTTTAAAGTAAAAGTTAAAGGCGAATTTAATTTAAAGTATATCTTAGTCAAACCTATTTTTGATACAAAACGAAAATATTTGCCTCTATATATAAGTACAAGTTTAAGTTATTAATTAGCACGCCTGTAGCGACAAAAATGAAAATGTATTTATTATTTGTGTTATGATATATATTACTTTGACATAACAAGGCATGTTTCTTTACAGGTACGCACGTTCCAACACAAATGCTGAAGACAACAATGGTGTCAACAGGAACAGGAATCTTTCTGGAGGACGTAAGAAACGTCAACTTGCAGCGTCCAGTAACCAGAACACACTCTGCCCCACCAGAACTGAGTTCATCATGCCCAGAGCTGCTATGAACAATAAAGGCAACTGGATGTACGTCGTTAACTTGAACGAAGTTGATGACAGATATACTCAGCTCGTTGGCACGGAAACGTGCGTGTAAGTATAAAGTGTACTAGAATACGCAAAGTCCAAAATAAAGTAAACAAATCTTTTTATTACTGGGGAAATAGGATAGAGGTACAGATGCTGAAGTGGCGATTGAAAGATAATGATTTAAAGACATTTTATAGCACTAAGGCACAATAGATTAATGAAACTTCTTAAACAGTCGATTAATTTTTCAGTGTATTTCAAACCTATTTTAATTAAAAATGTGTATTTGATTCCTTACAAAACAAACATTACTTATATATTTATTTGAAATTAATTCAAATATTCTAGGGAGGTAATTAACTGGCTATGCATTGTATGTTACGGCACATGCGACAGAAGCATAATGAGTGAAATTATTTGTATTTCCTGCCACACAAATATTCAGTTATATTGGGTAAAAAAATTAAGTACTAAGCAGTATATTAACTTCTCGAGTGTTGGTAGCATTTCTGCCATTATTGTTTTTTCACAGTTTATACAAAACGCAATTTTTTTCAGGATTAAACATTTTAGCACATTTATTTACACTTGCATGGATAAGTAACAAGACTGCCCCTTCAAAATGTTGGGTTTGAACACTTCTCTGGTGACCCGGTCCATCTTGCCTCAGAAAAGTGACCTTCCCGAACGTGTGACCAATCGGCTGACGTTCTGCAGAATACCGCTGGCTGTATAAACGTTCTGCTTTCCATCGGTTTCCTCTAGCTTCACCATACACCAACACCAAGTCCTTCAACTCAGAATAAGTGTACGATTCCATATACCTCTCTTACAAATTAGCGAAGCTGCAGTAGCTACAGTAAGCAAAGAATTGAAGTGAATAACGAGTTTATCTGATTGCATCGAGGTAGGCCTGAGACTAGGTTAACAAAAAAAGGTGGAGTGGGGGGCAGTAAAGGAGAGAAAAACTGCTATGAACGTCACCAACGTGCATACAACATTGAATACCCTGTACAAGCAACCAATTTACGATGATAATATTTTCTGTTAGAATTTACCTCTGTTTTTCACTACCCACACATCAATGCGACCGATTAACAAAAAGAACATGGCGAGTGTATGGCGGTTGCACAGAAATATAATTTCATTATTCGTTTCTGGTCCCTCGCTTCGTAATGTGGCACCAAGCACGACTGAAGTTCGGTGTAACATATTTCCTAGTATTACGTGCAATTTTTACTGTCGTGAAGAAAAAATAACATTCAGCATGCGATTCCATGTTACAGTCACTATAGTGTACTTCTTGTTGTTGCAAGTGTTGCCTAGTTTCCGGGCTATTGCCACAATTGGAATAATTGGGTGCACTTTACACGTAAATGGTGAGTCCTAGAGAGTTGCAACAATTGTACTTTAATGACTAATTACGATATATATTTACATAATGGCATAAAACATCACTTTTTTGAGACAATTAAAAAGTTTTCAGAAACAACATGGAGCAAATGTTTTTTTTTAATAAAGGCGGTACGTATGGTGCAAATAGCTTTATTTTATTTTATTTAAGAAACAACAGATTTCACACACGTACTTTTTATAATTTTCCACAAAATATGCTTTTCCGACAACGATTTTTGGAGCTTCTGCAGCCCTTAATATTTGAGGTGGAAGATGGGTGTCTTGTATCAAATTTCTTCATTTCATGTCAGCAATCCATTGTTAGTGGCAGTGCCGGATTAACGTATAGACGCACCCGGTTGCCGCCTAAGGCCGAGCTTAGGAAAAAAAGGGGGGCTAATAAACTGCAAGGGAAAACATAGAAGTGCACTATGTGATAACACAAATTTGTGGACATTTGTTTACTGTTTTGGCTGGAGGAATAAAAAATGCCCGGCGACGTTTTACATCCCATTGAGTTATTTCTATAATCTTAAGTAATTCATACATTAAACTGTTATAAAAATTAAGATACAGAACGCAGCTTCAATACCATTACCAAAAATACTTCACTATTAGAACAATAAGAGATGGCCCAAGGTATATATCCCTTCATAAAAAATTTGCTTCATACAAGTAAAGTAATGTTATTTAACACATTTTTCAAATTACGTTGGCGGGGTACTTAATGAACAATAAAATACACTGAACGTTACGCTCACGCGGGAAATATAACTATTCTAGCAAACCGGTCGATACGTATCGAGTCAAGCAGCGTCTAATAGTTCTGTTCTGTTAGCTGTACATTTAAGCAATATACGTATCGATGAATGGCTCTACAGTGTGAGATACAGTTCGGCGACCTATATCATGAGAGAAAGCTAATATTTGTTTTCTGTTTTCAAAACTGCTGGCATGTTAAATGTTTGTAAGGTACGTGATTTCTATCTCTGAACTTAGCATGACAAAACTTTGCTAAGGTTCTGTGTTTTCAGTTTCCTTTAAAACCGCATGCGATATTTGAATGCCAGTGTAAATATTCTACAATCTAATTATAGGCTGCGACTACTTAAGCTAACAAGAATGTTGATGGACATTTCTTGGGAATTTCGAAATTTGCATACATTACTAAAACACGTTTATTATAATATATTTGAAAATATGAGTAAATATCAATACTAACTTATATTGGTAAAATACTTTGTTATTTGAAAATTTGGACGTCGTAACTGACGGTACGTCACGGACGCATACAAAATAATTTTAACGAAATTTGGATTTCCGGAAATTTTATATATTGTTTAAAAACAAGATGTAAGAAAGTCAGATGTTACTGAATAATGCCTCTATTTTAAAAGCTACATTGAAGAAAATAAAATAAAAACATTTTGCAGTTATAACCATTGCGATTGTGGAAATGCTGTTTAATTCGAAAGGGAAATAACAGTACTGCAATGGACGAAGATATGGTACCAGGTGCGAATCGATATACTACCAACAAGTTGAATATACGAGCAATCTAACGTAATCTGTATGAAAATGGATTGTTCCCAGCATTTATGCGTGTGGAAATCTCTGCGAATGTTGTAATCATTGATGGTATCAAATTCTTCAGATCAATTATGATTGACAGAACTTAATATATTTAAAACAGTAAAAAGAAGTGCAGTGCAACTAGAACGGTTCAACAATTTGAGCATTCTCAGAATCAAAGACTTTGCCTCAGAAAATTAGGAATAATTGTATGTAAATGTTAGTGATACACATTCAGTGCAATAGTTTTCACCTGTGATAAAGAATTTGGTTAGGTATTAAAAACCCTTTTAATTTCACTATCACACCTGAAGTTATGTGCGCAGCTCGCATTTTTTTTTATCAAAATTATAAGCCTATTAATTATTACTGCATGTCATGTCTTCTAAATTTCAATTCAGCTGAAAGATTAGATCTTAACTATATTAATTTAAAGTAAATACATCTACGAAATTACTCTAGTGCAAACATATAAGCATTTTACTTAGTCTCAGATTAAAATGTAGTTGGTGATATAATCTTTGGTGATAGCAATACATTCCAGTGGCCGTGTCATAATATTCTTTCTCTATAAAACTTATAAAGAAATTAATATAAGTCCATTAATTTTACTATGTAAAACTTTCAGTGTAATTGTTTTAATTGAAGAAATTGATTTTACGGGAAAACCTTTGGAATTAAATATATATTTTTTTATTTCATACGAACAAAGTGAATTTTTGGTCATATAGATTTTGTGGTTACGTGTAAAATGTGTAAAGATCAAGCACGCTAACATTTGTGTCTAATTTCTATTCGCGATAAGTACAGAGCATTGACGGAATAATGAAACAGGCCTCTTCTCAGGGTGATGCTAGAGGCCTCACAGAGGTTTAATACGGGTCTATATACGTGCAGGTGTGTGTTTAAAATTAATTTTTTAAATTTACGTGTTTGTCTTTTGCCATAAAAATACGAATACACGAATAAAATAAATGAATCATATATGTTCTAAGAAAAGTTAAAATATTATGATATTACTTTTAGCACTAAGCAATACATTATTTCGTATACACGAGGCATTAAACACTCCAAATGTGGCCAATATGTTTCAGGAATTTACACAATTTGCAGCTTCAATGCAATGTGAATTTATTTTATGAATGCTGCAAACCTTTTCAACCCTGAAGCAATTTCAACAGCAAATAAGCAATCAAACAAAGGAGTAGTGATATTAAACTCACAATTTACAAATAGTTTCTTACAGGAGAATATGCTCTCTCTAGCTTTTTGTTTACAAATTGTATAACTTCAAGATATAGGACGTATTGTGACTAACGTAAAATCCTAGTTTGATCGATACTCGTCCTTTCAAATAGGCTAGCCTGAAAGAGCACAACATACGAACATGTGACCCTACCAAGTATTAAAAATATACACGAAAAATGACTCTGACTAAAGGAGAGTGACAATATTGTCAAATAAAAAATCCACATTAACAACTAATCTAGCACATTATAAATAAATTATGTAAACACCCTAAAACTCAGAACTATTTAAACAATACACTCATTGAAAACTACAGACAACTAGCACGTTCAATGCAAATTATTTTGCCAACACCCAATATAACTACAACTGTAACATAAAGTGTAACGAACTTTATATTTGAATGAGCATAAAAATGCTTGTCTAACTGTACATGAAATCTAACTAATATATTAGTACAAAAACACTTAACTTGAAATATGTAAGGAGCGTAGGAACTTTTCGAAATTGGGAGGGTACATATTGAAACACACAACCCCTCTAATAAAGCTAGGGGTCCGGGAACCCTCCCGTGTAAAAAAAAAGGGGTTTTTAAGATGTTAAATGGTGCAATTTAAGCAACTTTCGTACTTAGACATGCTAAATAAATTAATAAATAATTATACACGTATATATATTAGGAAATTGTTTAGCGAAAGTTTTACGAAGAGACAGTTAACAATCCGGGAGCCTAGCCAACGAGAAAATTTACTTATATCATGAAATAAGACAAGCGTATTACATACAGTATTTTAAGCAATTATGTCAATAAATGATGCGCAAGCAAAACATTATATTTTGACAACATCCTTGCAGTATATAAATTATTAAAACACTCGTTGTTTGCGTTGCAGGCTGTGTGTAGTAATCAAGATCTGTGTAATACTATAAAATAAAATAAAAATAGGGTAAATAGCATTCCTCACCAAAAATTTTATTAAAAAGTGCTTTTTAATTATTTTGATGTCTTCACGCTTACTATGTCCATTAGGAAAATTAATTGATATTAATTATAAAGCAATGTGACTTAAGTCTTCATGAAAAGAATGTTTCAAGGTTATTATCGTCGTGGTAACGTGTATAAATATTTCACATTTCTATGAACCTTATTTAGCACGTATTAGCTATTCAGAAGTACGGAATTAAATGTGTTACATGAGCTACTTGTTTTAATGCCATCACTTTAAAATTTCGCTTCGAGGCAAGTCGTTCAAAGTACGAATATTTTCTTGAAATTTATAGTAAAAGCGATTCTACTCTCGCATATCACTTCCCGGGCACCCTCACCGTGTAATCTCAGACACCAAGACTTCTGGCGCAGAGAGTACCTATATACAAACAACACTTGACTTAAACAAAATATTAATGGCATATCCCTTCTTGAAAGGCATGTAAAGCTAAATCAAAATGTACATGAAGCCTGAATGAGATGCAGCTTCACAACAAACAACCTTCCAAAAACATGTCTCAACAGTACCTTGTTACCATACTTTATCTTAACATCAGAGTCTTCAAAAATCACTTTATATTCTTTCTCTTCTAACTTACGAACTGAAAGTAAGTTGAACGATAAGTTCTCACAGACTAAAACGTCGCTTATATTAATACGGTCTCCTACTTCATAAATGCAATAAATATTGCCGTTACTCACCGCTTTCAGCGACTCACCAGTCTTCGCCACTCTGAGGTCGAAGTTTACTTCACTGCCTTCACTTAGGTTTTTTGTGTAGCAACTTTTTATCATATAGCTACTTGCACCACTATCAATAACAAAAAGCACTTCTGTTGTCTCACCACCAATCATTGCAGGCAGCCCGCTTCCCACATAACATGCTGAATCCTCACTAGTCGATTATGTCAAAAAAAACTCCACCTTTTCACCTGTAGTGGCCGCCGTTTCCTTATGTTTTAGTTTAGGACAATTCATTTTCAACTGTCCCTGATCATTGCAATAAAAACCCTTTCCATTATAACTTCTACCTAGATCCTTACTTACTGCCTTTAGGATGCCTACGGTGTTAATACTGACTTGATTTACTAGTTGGTTTCTTGTAAGACATAAAAACATTTTGTGGTTCAACATTTTTCTTTAGAAGTCATTCCTCGTCTGTTAACAGAGTATTCTTCACATACTCTAAGCTGACTGCAGACTTTTCTTTGTTGTACAAGATGTCCATAGCGGAGACAACAGTATCGGAATCAGATGGCATCGCTACTAACAAATGATTAATCATTTAATCTTCGTCAAGCTACCCACCAGCCACCTTGACTTCCGAAGCCATTGATTCGAATTGTTGAAAAAATTCTTGTTGAGGCTCTTCCTTCTTGTACTCCAGTTTTCGCCATGCTTTCTGTGCCGTCACCAAAGACTTCATTCCCCGTTTCTCATATGTCGTCGCTAAGGTTTCCACAATTTCTCTTGCAGTATTTTTTTCCATTATCATTGACAGCATATTGTCTGCCAATCCTTGAACGATAATATTTTTGGCCTTGACGTCTTCTTGCTTAAACTTCTTCAACTCAGCTTCCAGGGCAGGAGGCTCAGTTGACAAAACATTCAACACTCCATTCTGTTCAAGCAAGAACTTCATCCGGTAGCACCAGTTTCCGAAGTCCACGCCATCAAACGGTTTTATTCCAAACGGTACATTTACCGTACTTACCATGTTTACTAACGAAATTGAAAAACAAAAACCGTAAACCAAAAACGGACATACACACGTGATACACGTGGCTCGAACCTAAAACTGCATATTTCCCGTAAAACCAACTTTACTACTTGACTAGGAGCTTTCCACTGACTCTGGGCCCATAACCTGTTGAGTATACACAGGGAAACACATAGCTTCTTCCTCAATCAGTAGCAAAGTATGGATTTATTGTATGCCTTTATTCAGTCTATACGACATCTCTGTTCACAAGCTGTACCGGAACTGGCGCGGCCAACTTAAAAAAAACAAAAACAAATGTGCATTACTTAGTAGCCAACACAAGTTTCCACAACCAGAAAGACACCTAAACCTATTGTTAGCTAAATTGGAATTGTCCCCAACAAATTACACCTCCAATGAAAATATAATATTACGATTTTTTTACATTGCAGACTTTAGGTTATCTGCTGCATTATGCTCCACTTGTTGAAACAAATTTGTGAGAAGTCTTGGGAATGCATCTTTCGGCAATGAAGACTATCTCATTCCAGGTCCCAGATTACATTTCAATAGCAATTGCTTTTAGAGGCCTGAAGAATGTAACATCGAGAGGCTGTTTGCTCTTTCAATCACATCAAGATCTGGTTTACGATACACTTTTCCGTGTGAATTTGGAACATAGTCGCGGAGCATTTAAATCTTTTGTTGATCCTATTCACCTCCAGCTCTAAAACACAATGCATAAAATCATTAAATTAGTTCCACAATTATTTACAACATCTCGAAAATAAATCGACTACCATCAATTAACTCAGTATACATACCTAAACGATAATATAAATTGCAAGAACTGAATTGTAACTCGTGATGTATACTACAAATTAAGTTTATGACTTTTCACTAACTTGACAGAATTAACCTCTATTTTCAAAATGTTTCTGTGTGAAGTGCTGCTAACTTGCAAAACATTATTTCATTTAAAATGTGGCCTCAAGAAAGCATAAACACTCACAACAAGTGCTAGTTGTCGTTCGTAATTATTGTTTATGGCACAATTTTTTTTCTTCACAATGAAGTTTTGGTCCTATTCACCATATTGATCCTATTCACCTAATTTTATGGTACGCATTTCTGCACGCTCTTTGAGGTGTCTGCTTGTATTCAACGTTTGTGCAACAGACGGAAACCGCGTTCACTTTCGCCGTCCGTAACCACTTCATCGTAATAAAGACTCTACTATATTACAATGTGTGATTCGAGGTACCGCGTTGATGCATTGATTACAACCAATATTATATTCTTAAACATACTAATATCAAGACAATGCAAATTTTATTATTATCTCGTAAACACGAAATGTTAGGCTTCCACAAATTTTCTTCGCGCCGTAAAACAGTCATATAAAAGCTTAATGGAGCCACTTATAACCATCTCTCGTCCGTACTACCAACTCGAATTTATCGATACAGCGCGCTCTTTGGAATTACGCACTCTTACGTGCCTTCATTCTTATACAGGTTGTCCCGGGAGTAGACGTCAGTAAAGAGGCGGGTGATAGAGGGGCCCTAGACCTTGCACCATGGTATGGCCAAATAATTAGTAATAACCAGTATTTTAAATTAACAAACGTCGATGCAGTAAGTATGAAAACTTAACGTAATTCTGACGATTTACGCAATGTAAAATCAGCTATAACCTTGAAGTTAGTATGTGAATGAACAATTAAATGGGACTTTATTGAAGTAAAAGTATTACACAGTATTTGGAATTTTTAAAATGTATTTTGAATGTAACGTGTTTAATTTGTGATGATTAAATGACATATTGATAAAATTGTCAATAGAAAGTTATTTCACTAAACAAAACTGCTATTACCGAAAAGTAAAGTTAAGACAAACGAATTACATCACCAGACACCCTTACGTATCTGCTACTTCATATTCACAGCGGCCGCGATTATGTAGAGGCTAGTGCACTCGCCTCCCAACATAGAGACGTAGGTGTATATTTCTAAATATACCTCAAAGGCAGATTTTCTGCATGAGGGAATTGTGGCTAATACATGAAAATGGCCCGTTAGGGCGGGCGGGGGGGGGGGGGGGGGGGGGGTGATGTGTCTTTCGTTTACCTCTGTTTCTCGTTCAGTACCATGCCATGTTCACATTATTCAACTTAATGTGAGGGTGAGGGTAATACGGCCTGTTAACGAGGTATTTAGAGGCGATGAGGGTGACACTACGCGATAGCCAACACAGCAAACATGTCCGGGCCCAGATGTGAACCGGAGACCCCTCGCACCACTGACCGACGCTTTACCCACTGCGCTACGGGAGCCGGCACCTTCATCGGCTTACAAGACATCGCTGTCAAGAGCTGCACAAATCGCTCCACTACATTTTTTTCGTTTTCTTCGAATCAAGACCTTGCGTTGTTTCTCGACTAGAAAATACGTTTAATCGGGTGTAATATGATCTACTGCAAGACATATTAATGATTGTACACAACTGTACACCCTAGATGTACCTCATATTAACAAATAGTCTGTACGCAAAGATATGGTATTAATAATGAAATGCAGAAAATCTGCCTGTGGGGCTATTCAGGAATTACAAGCAGTTTGCTCTAATGGGAGGCGAGCGCACTAGCCTCTACGTAAGTGCAGCTGCTGTGAATATGAAGTAGCGACTAATTAAGAGTGTCCGGTAATGTAATTAGTTTATCTTAATTTTCCATTTCAATAATATTAATTTTGTTTAGTAATATAACTTACTATTACCACTTTTATGAACAATATTTCTTTTTATCCTCACAAAATAAAAACCTTACAATCAAAATTCATTTAAATAATTTCAACTATTGTGGAACATTTTTATTTTAAAATGTTACATTTAATTATTTACTTACATACTAATTTCCATTTTATAGCTGATTTCACATTGTGAGAATCTTCTGCATTACGTTATGTTTTCATATTTACTGCATCGACGTTTGTTAATTTGGAATACTGCTTTTCTCTAATTAGTTGGTCATACTATGGGACAGTTTTTCCCATAGCGGGTGATCATTTATGTGACCCATTGATATTTTTCTACCTCGTGCAAACAAGAGGCGTCTTTCAGAACCAAACGCAACTTTTGTGAATGTGATTTTTTCACCCCACGAAGCTGTACTCTCTGTGACATGAAATGTGTGTTTTTTTTTAATGTGATGACACTAACCCCCTTTGGTGCATTAAAATTTCGTTCCATATGGACAATTACTTTTTCAACCATCAGTAAATTCTTAGCTCAGGGTAGAGTATAGCTAACTTTTCTTTAACAATTCATTACTTTTAGACGGTTGTGAATCGGAATATACAAGGTTGGTTTATTTGGTAGGTCTTGGGCCCCTCTATCACACGCATCTTTATTTACGTTTACTTCCGGAACAACCTGTCTGTATACAGGATGCGGAAAAATTACACGTCTTAAATATAGGGGTGGCTTGGGGGTACTAAAAGAAGTATTCGGAAGATAGCAACCATGGGTCTCCGACTTACCGTTAAGTTGTTACACTCATCCGCAAATGCGCGTCAAGGATTGCCTACTTCAAGGCGCACCTGTGTTTACATCTGAGCCAGCGCTGTGAGTCGTCAACACCTGTGCTTTCTTGCCGATTTTTGTCGTGTGAATTAACATAAAGTACGCAGAAAAATAAAAAAAAGCACAAAAACAAAAAATAAAACGTTTCACGCGGGATAGTGTTTGTAATACAAAAAGGCAAAAGCTTATAATAAATGTTCAAAGTTTCTTCCACCAACATCCCGGCAATGTTCACATCGACGTAACATTGATTGGCGAACACGTTCGAACACACCGGCCATGTCTCTAATTTGGTGTACTGCTTCCACGATTCGCGCTACTAAATCTTCCTCGCTTTCAACAGAGGTCGTGTAAACAATGTCTTTGATAAATCCCCACAAGAAAAAATCAAGGGGCGTTAAGTCCGGGGACCGTGGGGGCCACCTCACCGGTCCACCCCTACCGATCCACCTGTCAGCAAATTCTTCTGTAAGATGAGCACGCACTGCCAATGTAAAATGGGCAGGACAACCATCGTGCTGAAACCACATTTCACGACGCACATTTAACGGCGCTTCTTCCAAAAGTTCTGGTAGCACCTCTTGCATAAAAATTAAGCAGTTTGCACCGTTAAGCATTGGTGGGAGAATGTAAGGCCCAATTAATTGATCGTACATTATTCCCGCCCACAAGTTAACAGTACTACGTTCCTGGTGTCCACGAGTGCGCGTGCCATGAGGATTTCCGTAGTCCCACAAATGATTATTATTGTGTTTAAAAACTCCCTCTCGAGTGAATGACGCCACATCCGTAAACAAGACCAGAGATGGAAATCTAGGATTCTGGGCTCTCTGTCCTACAAACCAGTTAGAAATGTGACTCCCGAGGAGGGTAGTAATTTGCACGCAATGCCTGCACTTTTTGAAAACAGTATGGATGTTGACAGTTTTCGTGTAACACATTCCAAACTAGGCGTCGATCAACACCCATTTCATGAGCAACTTTCCTTGTGCTGGTCGTCGGCGTTTCTTCAAATCCATAAAGTACTTTATGTTAATTCACACGTCTAAAATCGGCAAGAAAGCGCAGGTGTTGACGGCTCACAGCGCTGGCTCAGATGTAAACAAAGGCGCGCCTTGAAGTGGGC
>PNEQ01006010.1:25960-61208 GCA_003012365.1 Medauroidea extradentata
ATATATATATATATATATATATATATATATATATATATATATATATATATATATATATATATATATATATATATATATATATATATATAGGGTGGGGCTGAATTCGACCGACAAACTTCTGGAAGTGATTCCTTATGAAAAATCAAGTAGAAAATATACGGGACACTTTGTACCTAAAACTAATATTACGGGCGGTATAAGTCCTTAATCATAAAAAAATATTAAGTGTATTTTTGTAAAATAATGGTAATGAAGAAGCATTTACTGATGGCAAGTTGAGCATTGTTTTATACCACCGGGACCTTGAAATACACATTAGAATCACATCAATACCTTGCACCCTAATACATAATACTAGGGTGGCTACCCCTGTTATTACATGCCACTTTCTACCATCAGGAATTGCGAACTTTTAATGCGGTTTTCTACTAGTGAAACACGTCAGAAGTAAAAAGGGTCTGCGTGTTGTAAATGCGTAGGACCAACCATTTTCGTGTAAAATTCGTGAAAAAAAGTGGGCTGCAGTAAGACAATCTTTTCTACACAGGCAATACGGCGTACACGTTTGAATGGCTGGCTGCCGCACCAACTGCTATGACTGAGGGATGGGAGAGAATGGAGGCCTAACATCTCATCAACACCTAAGATTATTAGATACAGTAACACAAAGAACTAAACAATGTCAGAGAACCGGGAAAAGAATCGGAGATGACCAATATCAAGGGATTCAACCCATCATTCGCCTGGAGTGATTTCGGGAAACTATGGGAAACTGGAACAAGGAAGGGTGGAGTCGGGAATCCAACCCGAAGATTCCTGTAACGTGATACACTTGCTCCACCTCACTCGTTGACAATAATGGAGGAATGTTGTTGAATAACGTTATCACAGACAAGGTTATAGTACAAGTATCAAATTGTTTTAGAACTGTCTGTGTATTAAGATACTGCTATTTTGTAATACTAGTTGTAACACGTAGGTCTGAGCCCTTAATTACAGGCATTTAAACTCTAAATCCTGGTAATTTTGATGTTTCCTTTAAATTGTTTTTTTTTTATTTTTGTTTTATTGGGACCGACTTAATTACTTAGAATTTATAAGTGTTAATGTTAATTAATATTTTTTTATTTTTATAAAAAATTCTCAACACGTAAGTAACAGAGCAGTTTAGTGCAGCACTGTGGTGATTTGGACGAGGCATAAAAACATTTTAAGTGCAATAGAGATTTACATACTCTTCGTCAGAGTGCAGCTGGCAAAGAATAAGCACGGACGCGACTGAAGGAAGGGACTGTTTCATGAACTGTGATGGTGAATGGATGTGTGTGAGCCACTGAGCTGCCCTGGGTCGAAGTCCTCCGCTTTTGAGTTCCACTCAAGAAATGAAGGAAGGATGTCCTCCCATGTTGCATCGGGAGGTTTAAAAATTAATAATTCCGTGTAAAACCTCCATCTCAGTAATATTAACGTCACGCCACCGCGTTTCCCCGAACAGTACAGTTCAGTAATATTTTTTGGACTTATTTTGTTTAAACTCACGGATACCCCTGAAATTTAAGTGGTCTAAGTGATCATAGGTAGTAAGTGAAAACTATAAGAAATTGATAGACAAATTTGAGAACTTAATTTGCCCTATGTGTGTGCTGCACGTTGGTTCGTCGTCCTCCTGCACTTTGTTGTTATATCAGAACTCACTTCTACTTCTACGTAGTATTCGAGAGCATTCACAACTTATTTTCTCAGTAATTCATTCAAGTTAGGTTATTAGGACGGCCAGTAAACGTTAATGATGACATGAATTTAAAGTATTATTTTATTTTGGACAGAGATGTTGGTGTCGTCAGTAGTATTCCATTTTATACTGTAGTATTTGTGTGTTCGACGTCTGGTCACGATTTTTCTTCAATAGTCTGTTTTCTGTTTGTCCCTACATACATTATGTTTTCTCAATCAGTCATTGCTGTGAAAATACTTCAATGATTGTAATATAAATATGAAAATATTACATTGTGTAGTGTATTTGGATCCATTAAGTTCACTGAATTCACTGTAGTGTGCTCTATTACATTTTGAACGTTATAAAAATGGTAGTGTATAATACACCTATTGGATACGATTTCATAACATTTAATTATTACATGTTCTTCTGGATGACCTCACAAAATTTGCAATTCGTGTCCTCACATTTAATGTCCCACCTCGCTTGTTCGAGATGTCGTAATGACTATGGAATACATACCCCTGCTTACGAATATGTTTATTGATTAGTATGACGTAGGTACCAGAACTGGATTCTTCTTGCAATTGCCCTCGACTCACTGATTTCGTATGTAATCCTCGTTAGTCTACTACAGCGATACATGTACAGAAACGTGAGGAATACGACTAGTATGTCTGTAATCACACACTGACTTTAAGCACACGGACAAATTATTGCGAATGTAACGGTACTCCACTGTTCTTTGTAACGTGTACAGTATGTGCATATTCCTTTATTATTGTCAACGAGTGAGGTATCACGTTGCAGGAATCTACGGGATTCGATTCCCGACTCCGCCCATCCATGTTCCTGTTTCCCGTGGTTTCCCGAAATCACTCCAGGCGAATGATGGTTTGAATCTCTTGATATTGGTCATGGTCGATTCCTTTCCCGGTTCTCTGACATTGTCCAGTTCTTTGTGTTACTGTATCTAAAGATCTTAGCGTTTGATGAGATGTTAGGCCTCCATTCTCTCCCATCCCTCAGTCATAACAGATGGTACGGCAGCCAGCCATTCAAACGTGTATGCCGTATTGCCTACGTAGTAGGAACTGTCTTACTGCAGCCCAATCTTTTTACGAATTTTACACGAAAACGGTTGTTCTTACGCATTTACGACAAGGCGACCTTTTTTACTTCTGACGTTCTTCTCTAGTATCAAACGGTATTAAAATTACGTAATACCTGATGGTAGAAAAGTGGCACATAACACGGGTAGCCACCCTAGTATTTTGCGTTAGGGTGCAAGGTATTGATGTGATTCTAATGTGTTTATCAAGGTCCCGGTGGTATAAATCAATGCTCAAATTGTTATTATTAATTAACTCTTCATTTCCATTTTTTTTACAAAACTACACTTTAAATTTTCCATGATTAACGCCTCATACCGCCCTTATTATTAGTTTTAGGTACAAAGTGTCTCGTATATTTTCAAATTTATTTCTTATAAGGAATCACCTCCCGAAGTTTGAATTAAGCCCCAATCTGTATATGTATATATAGAATGTGTGTGAGAGGGACAAACTTATTTTATTCGATCAAATTGCGTACCAATGGCTATGCAGTGTAAATAACTTAATAATTTCAAGAAGCCAGTAGTTTTGTTGATTACAAAGTGTTAATATGTTTCCATAGAAAGAAAGTGCTTGTAACTGTGTGAAAAAAAATATCTCTACAAAGAAAGAACGTGTAGCCTACTTCTACAAACGTTGGAAGAAAAGTACAGAAATATTTACATAGTATTAATTTGAGTACTTCTTGTATTACGGCAGATTATATGGCCTAAAAATATACAAAATGAGAAACAAACACATAAAATTTATCACCTACATGGTCACTTTACTACCAGAGTGGTGACATTCTTAATACGGAGAAGTATTTTGTACTTCCCAATTATTAAACACAAAGTCTGTTTTATTCGGCAACTATTTAAAATATGCTTAAACTTTAACATATTTCCTTATTATATGCTGATAAAATTCAAATACGATTTTGTTCCCATTGCATGAAATAAGTCAAAATACCGTGACCTTATTTTTAAACAATAATTTGTGTAGTTTTAAACATAAAATTAAGTGTTAAATTACAATTACGATGAGGAAATTATATATTTTTTCGAAAAAAAAACAAAAAAACATTAAAGGCAAATGCATAGTAAACAGCTCTATAATAGGTTATGTTTTTGTTACTTATTGAATATAATATTACTATTAACATTAGCTTTTAATTTAATTTTATGATTATACAGATCTTATAATATCAAGGCGGCACTCATTGTTACGAATATTTCTTATAACACAGGAAAACTTGTATTGATGTTTCCCATGTCCGTGCTGAATGAGAGTAAGTCAATCATGTAAAACGGCTAGAAAACGGAAGTGTGTGAATAAGTTTACGTTTACCCCGTCCTTGTGAATGTGATAAAGGAGATATGAATCCAAAATTTTTTATTTATCCTGTTTTACGAGCAATTAACCAGCTCTGAGAGAAAAGAGCGTAAGCAGAATAGATAACTACTCTTTTTTTTTAAATGTATAACTCATACTCAAAACGCATATAACATTCAATTTGTAACGTTTAAATCAATTTTACCAGTTAAAATAAAAATAAATAGGCACTGATAAAAGCTTGCTCGGATTTCTGTGTGTATCAACTGCAGTTTGTTACAATTTAATTTTTTAATAACAGGCACACGGAGTGTTGTCAGCAAGACGTCTGTAGTGTTTAATTTTAAGTGTACAACGTGTGCAATTGTAGAAATAAAAGAAACTACATTAATATTTAAATGAGTGTTCAAGGAAACACGGCATATATATTAACATTACAGAGTATATTCAATTCACTTACAGCAGAACGTTTATTTTTGTTGCAGGTCCAGTCAGTGCAATGGACTGTGTACTATACCCAATGGATACACATCTCGATGTGAGCAACAGTATGTACAAAAAAAATTGGTTGCTTTGGAAGGCGGTGGAAACAATCTTTACACAGATTTATTTTGGTTTCCTCATTGTTGTGTTTGTCAAATCACTCAGAATAATGGCTAGGATTTCATTTTTAACTGTAATGTATGAATTTATGTTCTATCTCAGTTTTAATATTTCATTTACTCGTAATAATTGTCGTGATATGAACAGTTTTAAGAGAAATAAATAATTGTTACACCCAAAAAAACTTACAATAATGTACGAAAATTTTGAGTAAAACAATCCTTAGATCTTAATTAAATGGCTTTTAGGCCATTAATAACATACACACTGGCACGAATTGTAAAGGACTTTTTATAGTTCAAAATTGTTTTGTGTAAATATTACAGACAACTTAAGTTCAGTATATCAGCATAACAGACAAACGATAAAATTATTCAGTGCGAATAAAATTGTGAGCCCTTCAGCGTTGTCTATACATGTGTGTGTGTGTGTGTGTGTGTGTGTGTGTGTGTGTGCGTGTGTGTATATATATATACATACATATATATATATAATTTCACTTGTTTTTAAATGATGTACAGACAGTCAAAAATTTTTGAATTTTTTTATGTGAAAATTTATTTTCTGTCCACATGATCAATAGATTGTAGAACATAAAAAGATAATATAAGTTATTGACAAATTTGTACTGTATTTGAAAAAGTTATCAAATCAAATAAAATAAATATATTTCTGTTTTTTAAATTTGTTATTTTAATTTTTCTATGTTCTGTTAAGAAAAGAATTTTAGAAATCCTAAAACAATCAAACATAAGTTTCGAGCAAGGAAGACTTTTTCTGGCTTTATTTGTATACGAATAAGATATTGCTTGTTAACAAGCTAACTTGATATCTAGTGCTAAATACAGTTATGAAATCACTCTCGATAGTAACATTTTCGAGATATTTAGTTAAAAAAAAAAACAATTATTGCCTGAGACAGGATAATATATTGTCAACATCTTATTTTAAAGAAAAGCTTGGACAATATGCGTTTGAATGGTTAGAATAATTTTTATATCCTATACTTGTGTAATTTTAAGTTTACGTAATATTTATTCAGTAACGTTTTTGCATTCTAGAAATAAAACACGAACTAAGGGTTCGAATTCAACTTTGTTTGCCATTTTTAATTTCATATTTAGGACAATATGTTCGTTATTAATTGAACTGAACCTGTTCATAGCCCTTTTATTTCTACTGCACGTAATTTAACTGGCCTTCGTCTCGCTTTATGTTCCGTTTTTGGTGTTGCTCAATTATATGAGTGGCAATTTACTAGTTTTCTTATTTTTGGTTTCGTAATCAAGCTGGTCGGTATGGTGTGTGTTTTGCTTATGACATTATAAAACACTGGCTCGAGTAATTTGTAAATTGTTCTTTATTGGGATGGATTAAATCTACAAACATTTTTCCCTATATATTTTATTTCCGTTCTATGACACAGAACTATAAAAATGAATAATTTATTTCTTTATGAACTTCAATATTACTGTTTTATTTTGTACAAAGAATAAACTTTTCAGTATTTGAAAAGAAGTATTATTCCAAAGTTTAATTTCAATCTATGTTTCCAGGATATCTGTACGTTATTATGCATTGGTAAATCCAGAGACAGAAGCACACTAAACTTATAACTGCAAAGTAAAATATTATTAAAATAATTTAGAGTTAAAAAATTTTATTTCATTGATCTATATACTTCAACATTAACGTTTCAGCTTTTAAATATATCACCGTTCCTGCATTTCAAATGAATTATTCTCAAAATGTTTTCCGGAGAGAGCTGCGTATATATTGTATTATTTTGAGCAATGTGTCGTCTTCTTGTACATAAGTAGATACAAATATAGAAACACTAAAGTAAAGATGTCAATGTTGATACTGACAAGAGTTGCAGTAACAATATAAAGTAAATCAATGTGGGCAAGAAGCCGCGGTGTTGTGGTCAGACCGCTCACTTTCCACCACGGCAGTCCGGGTTTTCAATAACACGAACTTCACAGCGCGTAACAACTGTATCTGTTCTTGTTACAGGGTCAAATTTATATATCTGTAAAAAAATTTAAATAAACTTATCTGCAAACATGTCCTAAAAAAACGTTTCAGAAATTGTTACTGAACCGAAATAAATTATGAACTGAGATTTTACAACAATGGGGTGTCCTGTGCCAAATTTTTATTTACTTATGTAGCTACTCAATTTATACATCTTTTTCTCAATGTATTAGTAACTGTTTGACTTAATCGCTAACTCAAGACTGAACTTCTAAATCTATTCATTTCAATACATAATTCAATTTTGATTTATTTACTGAATTAAGGCCTCGCTCTTCAGTTTTGCAGTGGTTTCAAAAATATTTTTAAACACAAATTAATACATATATCAAAAATGTATTCTGGCAGTTTTAACACTTATATATCATCGTTTGTATCTGAATTTTTATGTTGCAATTCACCAAACGGATTTAATTTTTTTGCCCCTGAAATATCACATGCTTTGTTGTCTAAATAAGTCAAAATGAAGCAAAATATTTTTTTGCTTGCAAACGATACATTATTTTAACAAACGATATGGCAAAATTGTGTATTGTATGGCTGTACACAGTCTCAAATTTTTTCAAAGCATTTGGTTAAAATTATTCGAGTTATTTGCAATTGCTTTAAATAAATGAAAATTCATGAATTTAAATGTTCAATGTATTTTAAACTCTTAATAATCAGGTCAATATGTACATAATTCTTAATTATATTCATCCGATATTAATAACTTTTAATAGATAAAAATTACGTCTCATCAGTTTGCAGTTACTTAAAATTGTATACTTCATTAATACAGTTATATGGAAACAATAAACTTTTTTAACCCATGGGTAAATTTTAGACTTCAGATTTGTGTTCTTATCAAAGAAAGGATAGAATTTGAAATAAATTGAGTGTATATCGTCTGTCCTGTCTGCTAATACAAAATTTGGTTGAGTTTATTTATAAATATCGTAAGGTATTAGAAGTTTGGCTAGCAGCAAAATAATCGCGATGAGATTTAATAGAATTCAACCCATTTAAATTAATGAAACAATTTAAGCCCGCAATGTTGGCCTCCTAAGAGGCTACCTTTTCTGGTATATTAATGTCAGGTATGTAATGTGTTGAGTATTCATATCTAATTTGTAAAATATTGTACCATATAAGTATAATACGTAGAAAGAAATTTGTAAGGAGTGAGTAGTGATTACTTTCTGGTAAATTAAGGTGAAGAGAATACGGCTGTAGTTTTGCAGTGGTAGCAACATTTTCATACGAAGTGATTGGGAGTGTAAGGGGTTCTGAATGTGTAGAGGAGTAATCGAAGGACTTATAAGTGGCTGATTGATTAAAAATATTGGCATAGAAGTGAGATCATATAGGGAGTCTTGAGATGGACGTTACGTGTGTTGAATCAAGTTTGAGAGCTGAAAATGTAGTGTTGGTCGAATATCAAGGGCAGTGGAAGAGAATGAATTTGTTTAAGGTAAGGAGGTGAAAAAAAGAGATTATTAAATGTTCATTTGATGCAAAATAATTGTAAACTGCTGTCAAGAAAACTACTTGGAAAATCAACCTGGTGTTGTAACTGGAAAGTACGAAGACCGGGATGTGAGTAATTTAAAAGGACGTTCCGGAAAAGAGTACGAAGGAGGTGAAAAATGGGTGCAGCTGTAACTATGTCATCAATTGCGGATTCTACAACTGTAAAGCTAAATTTAATAAAGTTTGGTTTTACAGCGCTGCTACTGAGCAGGAACATGAGGCATCAATTACTTGGAGATAGGATTGGGTAAAATTGCACAGCATGATGATTAGTTTTATAGCTTTGGTAGTGGGTGAAGTTGAGGGCAAGTGATTGGCCTAAACACTTTTACAGTGTACTACTGTACGAGTGGAATATTTTGCAGAATTAAATATAAGTTATTGAAACCGGGTTATATATGACTCAGCAAAGGCAAATGAAATATCAGTATATTTATAAGCGTTCACGGAAAGATGTATTTTGTGGCAGCTACAAAATATTATTTTATATTACACCACAAAAAAATTGTTGACACCACTAAAATATTGTGGTCATTACGAACACATTTTGTTGATCCCTCTAAAGTATTGTGGTCTCACAAAAACATTTTTGACGTCACTAAAATATTGTGGCCACCACCGAAACATTCTGTTGAGACCACTAAAATATTGTGGTCACCACAAAAACATTTTATTGACACCACTAAAATATTGTTATCACCACAAAAACATTTTGTTTACACCACTAAAATATTGTGGCTACCAAAAATTATTTTGTGGTTCATAGAAAACAATTTTGTAGGGAAGACTTCCTATCAAAATTTTCTTTCTGTGTTCGTAAATGTACTCTTTCTAGCCACGCCACTTTTTGTTATTTTTTTTCTTGGGTCTGATATTATTTCTCAGAAATTTTCTCAAACTCGTACATATTGCTCTGATTTCATTTCTGTATTGACGTAGCAGAGGTTTACTGTTGATTTTGTGACTCGCTACATTAATTTTTAACAAGCACTTAATCATGCTAGAAATGCAAATATTTCGTTGCACTGACGTGGTTACCTTCTCATATGTAAAATTAAAATATTTCTTATTTAGTTGTTCAAGTATGTATTATGACAATATTCCAATAAGGACTTTTAAACCAACTGCTGTGGTTTGATCACGGCTAAGTGGCGAGATAGCAGCATGTAAACCAGATTGTTATTGTGCGCGTATTTGGGTGTTGTTCTGGCATTTAAGTGCAAAAGTGCATCTTTACAAGAAAGAAAGGGTCGTGGAAAATAATCTAACGTTTTGTGAAAATTAATTTGTTTGGAAAGCATGCATTCTAGAGTTAACTAAAACTAACTAAACGATTTATACAAAACTTCAATAAAACCAAATTATATTTCTTCCATGTAAAATTATTACTGATAAAACGAGGGATAGACATCATTGCAGTATACTTTATAACATGCGGTAGGAAAATTTCAGACCAAATTAACGGAGATTTTGCCTCATAATTGTATGTTTATTCAAAATGAGTTTTAAGGGTAGCGTGTACTATTGAAAATCGAAATTAAATTAATTTTTCTTAGAATAACGGAAATGACATTGATAATTAGTACTGTTCTGTGTACAATATTAAATGTTATTGAGTTTTTCAATATAATTTAAAATCACTTTTTACCATCACCCATTTTTTAAATATTTTGAGTGTCCACCCTTGTATTGCATTTTTATCAGAATTTGAGATAGTTACATTTTATCGTTTTGAGCTGTATATCCGGTATTAAGAGAAAATCCGTATTTTTTCAAGCATGTAGAATGCACCGTTTAGGAAAAAATCAGCACAGCTGGTTCTGTGACAATATATCATCTTGTCTCTGGTACGTAAGCGAAAAGTACTACCTAAGTACTACGTTAAGTTTCAGCAAGGTTTTGTCGCCAAATCCCGAAAATGCAGTTCCTCTAAAAAAAAAGCTATTCTGCAACCAGTGTTTACGGATTTATAGGTTAATGATATGAATGCAATCATGCAATAGTACAGTCTACCGGATAAAACCCGTACGGAATTTTAGCCTTGTAATCGTCATACGCCCGTCTGGTGTTGGGTTACTAAGCAGTATGTCGTACTAAAAAAGCAAATTATCTAAATTGGTTAGTACCTACAGTATCCTAGTAAAAGACTGATAGTGTTCTGCGATTAATATTGCAGTACCTAGATACATTGCAAGTGTGGCACGCAACGTCTCTATAACACGAAAATGAAAGTTTATTTTAAAATGTACTAATCACCACAAATTATTTAAGGTGTACGTAATGACATTTTGGGATATGCTTTTTAAAAAACTTCATCCCAGAATGTCCACATACACAACGTCGAATTATAACCAAACTTGCGGTAAAACCATTGTATGCAATACAAGTGTGGTCGCGCACACAAATAAAAAAATTGTTGTGTTTTAGAAATTATTTTTTTGTAGTTTTAAGATCTCAACAAAAGTAAAAAATTGTCATATAATTGTAATTTAACTCGACGTCATTTCGTTAATTTTTTAAAATTAAATTTTGAAAGACTCTTACTTCCCTTAAGGCTAGGCTTCAAGGTCACAGTTGTGATTCTCGGCCGCTCGTCGGAATGACGATGTCTAATGTGCGAAGCCCGAGCACACGAGCCAAGAGGCAACTACAAGTGGAGGACAACAAAGGCAGGTGGAGTGGGACGCACAGTGGTTCAAGTAAGTAATAAGAGATGAAAGAACTATTTCTTTACGTCGACCTACATAAAACAAACTGAAAATTTGTAATTGTGTTCCCGATCACTGAATATTTACTTACATAATATTAATTACAGTCTAGTATATACACGTTAAATATACAAACACAACTCTTACTGACCAGTACATAAAAACAATATTGAAAAATAAACATTCGTGTATAATGTCGCATGTTTGTACAGTTATTCACTATATACGTATATAACAAAATGAACGGAATTTACAACCGTATAATATAGTGCAATAATTATAACTAGAATATAATTCAATACAACAGACTACAATACAACAGAATGTGATTCAAAATAATTTAGTTAAATAATTGTAGTAGGCTAATATAGACAGTAATGTAAAGGAATACAGCGGAATACAATACAATGTAATAGCCCACATAAAGCACAATTCACTGCAAAGTAATACAACATAATGTAATTAAAATAACTCAATACGGCTGAGTGCACTAAAATATAATACAAAATGACGTAATAAATATGTATACAATACACAATGATGTGAAAAAATAATACTGCAGAACATTATATTTCGGTACAATATACCGCAATACAATACAATAGACTGAAATAGAGTACAATAAAATCTTATACAATTTTTAAATTAGTATAGGAAACAATATAATACGATTCAATGCAACAATAATGAATGCAGCTGTGACGAGTGCGGTACAAAAAAGTAATTCAAAATGGCACTGTGAAATATTATTCATTAAAATAGAATACAATAATATAGAAAGCAATATAAACATTATAAAATAAAGCAATGTAATTGAATGAAAAACAATACTATGTAATACAAAGCAATGAAATTAAAAACTATACAATACAACACAAAATATTATAGAGTAAACCAATTTAATGTAAGGCAATATGATGAAATTCACAGGAAACATGAGCCTGCTGGACGGATAAACCTCCATAACATTCATTACAGTAATTCAAACAACCTAAAGTCCACATAGCAGACATCAATTAGGTTAAATACTATTAAATTTAATACTGTTTTATAACCCTATGTGCTTATTTGGAAAGCTTTCATTGGATGGTAAAAATGGGACATTTATGAAGTAAAGTAAATTAAATCTGAAACTTCAATACCACCAAAACAGACTTTTACATGCCTCATATACTAAATGGGCTGCCATACCCACATACAACTTAAAAAATTACATGGTAAAATATACGCACTAATATGTAATATATATATGTATATATATATATATATATATATATATATATATAATATAACATATTGATAGTTATTGTCTTTCGCGATCACATTACAGGTCCAATCGCATTAGTCTCTAATTCGTGTAAATGAGAGGGGGACCAGCCAAAAAACTTGTAAATGGCTTGCCGTACTGAGCGCTCATAAATCGGACATGTACGTAGAGTCAAATTGATGAGTTGCCAAACCCACTAAATAATGGCAATTTCTTCTTAAAGGAACAGAAATATACGAACAGACAGAACTCACAGTTTTCCGATGACAAACACGACAAAGCAGTGCCAATTTCCTTTCCTGGAAATCCTCGCAGACTCGCAGTCAAATCGTAGCATTCGCGATTCCCTGCACATCCAACAGTGCAGGGCTGATACTTCCATATGCTTCGGAAAAACCCCAGGGTATCCACTGCTACCCTGGACACAAATTTCATAAAGTTACTACCCGTAAACTATAGTAAATAAGGGGCACACCTTGTCAATATCGTTTTGTAGTTCACTCCTCCTCAGTCCATGCCAGAGTCCACCCAGCTCGGGTCCGGTCAAAACACTCTGCCTTTCCCTCTCCACTTCTCTCACTCAACACCATCAGTGTCGGCCGCCCCTCACCCCTCACTTCCCCACCTCAGTCTTACAGTCTCGACATCGCGCGCCGCCCGATCAATACTTTACCCATAGGCGCGCACTTTAAATAGTTCTTTTAAAAAATAGACAACAATCTAGAACTATCACTTTAAAACAGCAAAAATTTAGATTGACTATAATTTATATCAAACAGTAATACCTTAAGAGACCATTAATTAACAGAATTTCATGTTTAAAATGTAAAACTTTTGTGTTATATCTTACTACAATATTATCAAACTAACAACACATTAAAACCAAAGAATTTATCGAGAACAATAAGTGGTAACTTTTAAGTGTGCCAGTTAGCACCCAACTCCAATAACTATACATCAATTTTAGTTTTATAAGTATATTAGCATGAATAACAAATGTCACAACCACCCCAGTCAAAAAGGAGACAAACCAAAAAACAGTACTCTGCCTATCATCTGTACATTCCCATGAGACTAATACAATGAAACTCACATCTTTAACAAATAATAGGAGTAACAACAAGATTGAAGAGAGTACAAATCAGTAGTCTTCATGGATACTAATAATACCTTTTAACATTCTTTCTCTCTCCACATAAGGCTTAAGGTGTGACAAATGCGATTTTCTCACATTATATAGATTGTTGGGATCAACCAACATTACAGTCACAGGACCCAAAAACTGGTCAATAAGGTACGGCCCTTTATACCTTGGGGCTAACTTGGCACTAAAATAACTAGCCTTGTTACTCTGGGTAAAGTGCTCACAAAGCACCAAATCTCCTGTCTTATAAAAATTGTGAACTCTTTTCTGATCATATCTAGTAGCGACCCTCTGCTGAGCTCTTGTCAGTGCTTTGTGTGTTTCATCCCAAACATTTCTTAGTACTCTGGGGCTAACCATATCAACACACTCTTGAAGAATGCCCCATATATTAAACAATGGATGAGGTAGTTCGCGCCCCAAAAACAATTTACTAGCTACCCCTCCAGAGGCTAGATGCTCTGTAGAATTCAGGGCCACATTCAACAATGCTAAAGAAGAATCCCAATTTCTCTGGTCATAATTGTGATAATTTATTAAAGCTGTCTTAATTCCCTTATTTACTCTTTCAGCCTGATTTGGGCATAGGTAATGGGGACTAGTATTTACATGTTTAATTCCCCATTCAAAACACATGTCCTTTATCCCTCGAGAGTTAAAATATTTAGCGTTATCAGATACCAATATCTCTAGTCCCCCAAATAACTTCCAAACATTTTCTGTAAGGGACTTACACATATTATGTATCTTCATATCCTTTAACAGAAGCAAAATAATGAGGTTAGAATTATTTCCCTGTGTACTTCTCGGAAGTGGCCCATAAATGTCTATGAAATCTCTTTCCCAGGGTCTCTTCGGGAGATCCATTGAGTATTTACCTACCTAAGTGTTCTGAGGTTGCTTGGCAAGTTGACATTCCTTACAACTTTTTACATATTTTTCTACCTCCGTACACATTTCCGACCAATAGAATTCCTTCCTAATCTTACTAAGGGTTTTCTGAACACCTAAATGACCTCCAAAATTTGATCCATGAAAGTATCGTAATATTATGCCCGTTAATGCTTCAGGCACAAAAATTTTCTTTTATCCTTTTTGATCACATAGTATAGAATCCCTTTAAATATTTTGTATTTACTCTTTAAACCCTTATTTAGTTCATCCGTCAATCTTTTTGCTATCTCATCTATCTTTTGCCACTCAACAATACTAACAAAATATTTGGAAATAGAATGCATATCTTCCAGTAAAGTTTTGTTTACTATCACTTTCACCCTTCATATAAATTCAGGCCCATCAAACATTCGACTCAAAGCATTAGCAACGACATTTTCTTTCACATGAACAATGTGTTTTAGAGGGCCTTAAAAAACTGTGCCTTTATATTTTACGCGACATTTTACCACTGTCTGAAAAGGACACTATGCCGTTAGTGGCTCGATATCATCTTGCCAATGTTAAGAGCCGGTACAATGACAGCAGGCTGGTAACTTTTTTCGCGTCAGAGAACTGGTGTCTGACAAAAGGACTCTGCAACGTTATTGGTGCGGAATGCCCTTGCCGGTATCTTGCAATTGTCCTGAGAAGGCAGCAGGCCAGTGTTTTCTTCAACAGAAAACCACTGTGTAAAAAAACACTCTGTCGTTAACAGCCCGGTATCTTCTTGCCAATATATTTTAAGTGTCGTTAAAGACAGCGGGTCAGTTTTTTTTTTTTTGCGAGGCATGCGCGCTTTCGGAAATAGGACCGCTAAAGGTTGAGATTCAATTTGCCAAAATATTGTAAGCGTCTTTAAAAGACAGCAGATAGTCACTTTCTGAAAAAGGTCAATATTCTGTCAATGTCCCAGCATCTTCTTACTGATGTCCTTCACGTGTCCTTATTAAGACAACGAGCCGGTGTATGTTTCGCGACAGATGACCGCTATCGGTAGAAAGTGACCACGCCATTATCGGCCCGGAATATTTTTGCGATGTCTTTTAAGTGTGGCCCGACATCATTTTGCGTGAAAACTAACGTTTATCTGAAAAGAGATCTTACGGTTAACTGTCCGCTGTCTTACATTATTTTGTAGACACTTGACGACAGTTTGCATAACGGGCAAATGTCTTGCCAACAGCTAACTGCCACTTTGTGTTTGCTGGAGTCTTAATGTTAGTACCTACGTGGAAATCAAATATAACCGACCTTAAACACTTCACATACAGGACACTGAACAATATAGGATTTATGTTCATTTACTGACACTAGCAGCATCGCCAAACTTTAGCAAATTAAATCACATTTTTAATTATAAACAAGAAGCGGAACCTAATATATTAGAACTCACTACACAGTACGTTAATAACATACAATCACTTGTATCAGCAATACACAAAAACGTTTCTTCACTACAGTAACAAAAAATACTATTAATAACACAACTAAACCTGATAACTAAAATGCATATGGTCTACATTAATTTCTAGCCACACTGCTCAAAAAGTGCTATCATAACACTAAATTCCCATTAACATGTATGTTCAATATTTGTCAAACTGAAGTTGTTCTCCAGACAAACTTAAATACATCAAAAAAATTGCATGAGACTACAAAAAAAATGGTGAGGTGAAATACTAAACCCAAAAACCAATAGCACTCTTGTCAGCCTTTTCAAAGGTATTTAAATATTCATTATCAGAAAAATAATATATCATCAAATAAATAAGCCTTTCAAAGAGTAAATAATGAGAACAGTCTATCTACAGTTTCATAAACAATTGTTTATTATGAATGCCCTTGATGCAAGAAAACATGACATAGGCATATTTGCAAACCTTTCTAAAGCCCTCGACTGTGTGGACCATATAGTTTAAATTGAAAGCCTTTGATGTAACAGATATTCCACTCATCGAAGTGGAATTTAAGATAAAAATATATAAAAACAGTAAAAGAATAATAACTGGCAAGAACCAGAGGAGCCACTGCAAACAATTGCAAACACTGCAAAAACAACAACTATGCCACGAATGAGTGCACTTATTTGACAGTTCTCTTGACACTGTTTTCTGTGGTCTACACACTACACATATACACACACGCAGTACATATGTATATATATGTATATATATATTGTATCTCACAGAGCCAGTTAACTTCCATACGATCTCCATCATAGAGGCATTAATCTCATAGATAAGCTCCCAAAATTATTTTTAAAAACATATTACATTCATAAATTATTTATGAAAGTACCTTACCCAAAATTCTCTCTAATAAATTAGAGAACACTTGAATGAAAGATGATATAGCTAAAAACTTTACCAGCAGCATTTGCCAAATTGTTCTTCAATACTGTGTATTTCATGTATCCATGACTATGACTGTGTACGGTTTGGTATGTAATGTGTAAATTATGTAAGAGCAAATTGCTCGTGGTATTGTGTTATATATAAGTGCATGTCTTGAGTTTTGTTTGTAAATGTATGAGAAGCTGTTCGTGGCTGCTGTTGGGCAACCGCAGGTTTATTTAAGCGTATGTAAAAAAACATGTACAAGCAAACTGTTTTTGAAAACTTTCTTCCATGACATCCTGGAATTTACTAAGGCAAACAAATAAATTTTAAATTGCAGCTGACCTACTATTCAAAATACCTAATAGTGGGTTTCAATCTAGGCTACTACAACATCGAATGATTCCTGAGAACTTGGTACGTATTGAATAAGAAATACTTCTTACTCTGATAAGAGTCATACACCTCCTGAATTATCTTCAAAGAGCATGCAAAATAAATAGGCATAATTTAACCACTATACACTACTTTGAAGTAACAGTAACAGTGTGCAACACTACACCACTGCATTTATTTAATTGTTGTACACAATAATTTTAACTACACAGGTGTCAGACATAGACAATTATTAAATTTGGAATGTCTCAGTAGGATCTAAACACTTTTACCATTTGACTTGAGCATAACTTAATTGCTAGGGTAGCTATTTCATAAACAATTTGGAAATCGGTTGGCAGAGTTGTAGTAGATAATGTTGGAATGAAAATGTGCTGAACTTATACGCTGATAAAAATTGTGACTATCACTCAAAACTTGGTTTAAAAAATATTGAAAATGATAAGGAATAAAAGTACTGAAACAGCCTACTCACTACAAAGTATAGCCTACAATAAATGAACACTATATGTAAAATCATTAACTTAATAAATCTTAATGCTCTTATCTATACATGCATTCTCAAAATCAGCATTATTTCAACAATAAATTAATAAAATTAGACGAATTTATTTAAAATTTAAAACCCGTAACAGTTAATTTACCTCTTCCAATCGTATGGCTGTTTCAACTGAGTGTCTCATGACCTGCGCTGCAGTAGAAACCCTCGTGCATTCACTGGAATTTGGAGACACATAGGCATCTGTGACTTTAAACAGCAATTCGGAAGAAACGTTTGCTTTTCTTTTCCATACGTCTTCTAATCTTTTCATCTTTACATATCTTCTCGATTTGCTCACAATTTCCTGCACCCACCTCTATCTAACCTTTATTCCTCTAAACCAAAATATTATGTTTCAAGAAATCATACTCAGATTTCCGCTGAGACATTGTTTCAGCCCATGCCGCAAACGGTAGCCACAACTTTCAAGCTGATATTACAACAGGAACATTTTTTGATGACACTTTGTTTCTACCACTCGAGACAAATATAGTAATTAAGTAGGTTACTGTTGGCTGCTCCACACATTCCAGCATCATGAAAAGAGGACAGACAAGCATTTTTGATCAAACACAGATGGCGCTGAATACAGATTTGGCTTTCTGAGCTTCTAATTTACAAAAACGGCAGCCGCAAAATTATTGGCACATACAAATTTTGTATAGGCCTAGTACCTCTGTGCCTCTTCAGCACTGTCAACTAGTAAAAGCTCTGCAGAAAATTCAGAAACGGTAGAAAGCCATTTCATAATACTGAAACGAACAGAAAAAACTTGTTTGGAAATTGGACAATTACAAGTCGATTAATTAGTCTTACTACGATTCTCCTCCAAAATAGTCTATAAATATCATGTCTAAATATTATAAAATAACACTGATATGACTGATCACTATTGCTATAGTAATAAACTCATTCTACACAGTTCATTTCATATGACATAAATGTTATTAATTGTAATGGTGTACACGCTTAAATACGCACTACCATTTAGGGCCTAATGGATAATGCTTGACAAATCAATAAGAACAATTAAATATTTTACATTTGTAGTTACATAGGCCCACCTTTAAAACATGTAAATGTTTCTTAATACTTTGCACGAATAAGTTCTGTACAAAGTACCACACAAAAATTTTATAATTTGTCTCGTGGTGATGGCGTATTTGAAAAGTATAAAATTTAATACGTAACTGTACACTTATGTACATGTTCAAGAAGAAACAGTCCTTGCACACATTTTTTAATACAACGTTCTATAATCCCAAAATAAGTCAATTTGTCCTAGGGCACATGACGGTTACCTGAAAAGCAAGAATATTTAGCTAGGTTACTTATTGTAAACAAATTAACTGGTACTGTATTCGTTGGAAAGTAACTTTAGACTCATTAACCTACGCCCCCTTAAGGCAGTTTTAATAATAACAAGCAGCTGTGTTGTTGCCCAGTGTCATGTGTACCTACTTACTCTCACTCCTAAGACACAATGTGATAGGCTATATAATATTTCACAACTATCTTTGTCCACTTCTTTATATTTTAAAAAATCCACTCAAACAACCTAACTAAGGTTAATTGTGAACCACAGGTATGTAACATCAACTATTGACTTTTTTTGGGAAATATGAAAAAAGATGTACACACACTGTAACACAAGAACTACAGAAAACAATGGCTAGGAGAAATAACGCACACACACACACACACACACACACACACATATATATATATATATATATATAAATATATGTATGTATGTATGTATAGAGGTTTGGTCGGTGATATATAAAACATAGTAATTAATAATTATACTACGTGTTGTTGTAAACAACACTACGTAACATGAGGTGTAAAATTACGCTGATAATGTAGGTGTAATTTCCAAAGACTTGTCACAAGGAAATGATGCAAACATTGGTGGAGTTATTTTTAAGTACGTATTTTGTTAATTTATACACATATTGTGTGGTGAAAAGAGAATGACACGTGTAAAATTACCATTGCATGTTCACAAATATTAACACTGACAACTATGACGGAATTAAACAAATATGTGTATATACATATATATATTATATATACATTATTTTTTAACAGTTACATGCATTAGTGATTACTCAAAACATACGTTTTTAAACGCGTACATGTTAACGTAATTATATGGTAACAGTAAGGATAATTCAAATTTACAATACAAGTTGCTGTCTCAAGCATTTTACAAAACATTTGGTGTAAAATACATCTCTTATGAAGATATAGTTAACGATTTATTTTACAGGCAAGGCAAATTCTAGTAAAATGCAAGCTTGCTGTAAGCTTGCATGCAGTATCAGCGAATACTCTGTGCAAAATAAGAGCCTGCCTTCACTGCCATGCTAGAAGCAACACCCACTCTCTGGTAGCTGCATATCAACTGACTGCCGCCTAGATGATGTAGCAAGTACGAGAGCTCACCATCCGTCCAGCGGCTGGTGGCTCAACGATTTATGGAAACGGGAGAGCTGAATTTTTGCCCCTTAGAAAGGCAGCCCTTCAGGGTTTTTCTGGCAATAGTATATTTGTATAACGACTGGAAGGGCAACCTTTCCCATTTATGAAAATATGTTTCTTATCGTGCTTTAGTAATCCTGAATTGTTGCCCCTTGGAAGGGTAGCTCTTCAGGATTTTTCTGAAAGTGTTTTATCTGTAAAACGACTGGAAGGGCAGCCCTTTCAATGTCTGAAAATGTAATATTGTTATAGCTTTAAAAATCCGGAATTGTTGCCCCTTGGAAGGGCAATCCTTCACGGTTTTCTGGAAGTGTTGTACGGGAAGGGTTGTCTGAATTGTTGCCCCTTGGAAGGGCAGCCCTTCAGGATTTCTGTAGCAGTGGTGTATTTGAAACATTACTGGAAGGGCAGCCCTTCCAATGTCTGAAAATATGTTGGTTTTTGTTATTTTAAAATCCTGAATTCTTGCCCCTTGGTAGGGCAGCCCATCAGGATTTATTTACATATGACGTATTCTAAGAAGATTCTGATATATTGCCCCTTGGAAGGGCAGCCCATCAAGATTTCTTTAAATATTGTGTATTTTCAGAAGAGTCTGAATTCTTGCCTCTTGGAAGGGCAGCCCATCAGAAATGCTTTAAATGTGGTGTATTCCCAGAAGAGTCTGAATTATTGCCACTTGGAAGAGCAGCCCATCAGGATTTCTTTAAATGTTGTGTATTCTCATATGGGAACTATTGCCTTCAGGATTTCTGTAACAGTGACGTATTTGAAAGAATACTGGAAGGGCAGCCCTTCCAATATCTGAAAATGTGTTGGTTTTTGTTATTATAAATTCCTGAATTGTTGCCTCTTGGAAGTGCAGCCTATTAGGATTTCTTTAAATGTGGTGTATTCTGAGAAGAGTCTGAACTATTGCCCCTTGGAAGGGCAGCCCATCAGAAATTCTTTAAGTGTGGTATATTCTCAGAAGAGTCTGAATTATTGCCCCTTGGAAGAGCAGCCCATCAGGATTTCTTTAAATGTTGTGTATTCTCATATGAGTTTGAATTATTGCCCCTTGGAAGGGCAGCCATCAGGATTTCTTTACATGTGGCGTATTTTGAGATGGGTCTGAATTATTGCCCCTTGGCAGAACAGGACTTCAGTGTATTTTAGCAGCGGTGTGTTTCATTATTTGTCTGGACTGTTGTGCTTTTTCTTTGTGCGGTGACTGGTTTTTTAAATAGCATTATGAGATGTGGTGTTTACTGCCGCGATTAGTACCTTTTAAGAACACCCAAGTATGATCCATGCATTACAGACAACAGTGTGAGTGTGTGTGAAAATATTTTTTTCAAAAATTTTTTGAGGTCCTCGGATTGACCGTAGAAGGTCAAGTATGCAGTTTACCGCGTGTGTCCACCACTTCGCGGTAGTATCGTTAAAACTTACACACACAGTGTGTGTTTCATATTTCTGCACGTTTCAAACGAGGGCATTTACACACGTTTGTGCCACTCGTCATATACTTCTCCGTTGTTCTTTGCTGGTTGCGAAGTCGTGGTGGAGTCTGTCATTTTACACACTTAGAATTTACCGGCACATAATTCGAGGACTTAGGTTAGCTGCTTAAAGAACATGTGCTACGCACACTGAGAAATTTGAAAAATACTTCATTACACCACAAAACATTATTAAGCTTTATTTTCTTATTCATTTGAAGAATTACTTCATATGAATTATGAAACTAGGTTTTACCAACTAATAATTCCTAGGAAAGTCAACTATTTATTTACGGAGTCTACCCCTTCATTCAAAATAATTTTGAATTATGTTAACAATCGAACATTGTCATGCAATCAGAAAGGCCTTATGATGTTATTATTGCATGAATCATTGTATTGTGGATTGTTGTTCCTCAGTTTACGAGAAAACTGCAGAGTAGGCATTCACCGAGGTACAATTGTTTGTCCCTAAAAGCTCTTAAAAATTGTGTTTTAAGAAGAACAATCAACCATAGTATCGGGAGGGGAAGAGGGAGGATTTATACTGCCCTTGCAGGATCGATTTCCCATGTGTGTTTGCTTAAATAACGTTTGGCTGATTTATTTAACGCAACAAAATATTTCAACATTATCACCTCTATTCCTTAATGTGTTTATAAATAATTTGGTGCAACTTAAATCGTTCTTAGGCTTGTTAATATTATTGAACGTTACATTGTAAGCCAGCTCATTAGTTACGGCGTAGCGAGACTCTTACTTGTAGGACTCGGATATTAGTGGTTTACCCTTGCAACATATTCTACCGCTCGCATACTGGAAATAGTTATTAATAATTCGAGAAAAAAACAGTTAGCCGAACAAAAAATAAATCTATGACTTGTAGAAAGAATATTAAGTTTTTACTGTAGTGTTTTAACAGCTTTTAATGTTAAAAAATCGAGAATTTAGTGATTTCTCTGACATAAAATAGTATGCACAACATTTTTAACAAATGGCAATCATGTAAACCGATAGTTAAAATGTAAAGTGTCTGTCTCTTACCAACATGCATCGGGTTCGAACCAATGCCAATCAAAAATACATGCAATTACTGTAGACCTTATATTCAACTGTGTTTGTCAAACGTAGTTGGTACTGGCAAGAATAAATGCATATTGAATGTCTCTCTCAGATATTAAAATAACACTAATCTCTACTTTTGTGACACGAATAATATTCGCTATTCATAAGGAATATAATTTGATTTCCGTCTTAGGTTACAATGCGTCTTAAGAATAATGTTAGCTGTATAGATACAGAATAAATTGGGAAATATTATTTCTTTCACTTTTTTTGCACTCAACACAAGACAAGAATTTTGCCTACGTACAATAAAAACTTTAATAAGCCGGGCTTCAAATATGCTATGTTTATTCTGAATGGCCTATGTGGCCCGTGCGAGCTGTTTTGAGTTAACGGTACTTCCAAGGGTTATTCAAGCCTGAGCCGTGACGTCACTGCGGCGCAACGGCCGGTCAGCTCTAATCTCTGGGCCAGATGAGCTCGTAGCTTATACTAGTTTACACGTCGATACGGCCAGTGTTTTGCAACAGAAATCAAATACGCTTTCACATCATCGCACATATTTATGTTGCTGTCACAAATGACAAGGGGAAGAAAATAAAATAATAATTATTAATCTAAATGTACAAAAATAGATTATACGTCACGTTTCATGTTCACATAAATGATTCACGTTGATATACTACCCGGATAAGATAAATATAACTAATAAACAATATTGAAACTTAATTAAATATTAATAAATGAAGCTATAACTACTTACGAATGCATTTTTAAAATTCACGATAGTTACAGAAAATTAATGAACATTCGAAACTTGTTTTTGGTTTGTTCGCGATGCAGTCAGCATTTTCGAAGCCTGCCTTCCAAATATTAGTAACCAAATAATTTAATTTATTGTAGACTGAGACGTTAATTTTTAAAAAGTGTAGTGTATGTACAGAGTGTATTACTCTTACAGCTTATTATTTACATGAACAAATGACACGATTTGAGAAACTAGACAAAAGAAGAAACTAACCGGAGCTATAAAATGTCCAAAGTTGCTTATACCTCACATATAGTTATACATATTTATCACTCAAACAGGTATGCTTAAAAATATTAATATATCAATAGAACGACTGGTTTTTCTGAAGGTGTGCAAGCTGCTTCTGATTTTGCTTGGCGATGAAGAAGTCTGTAGGCCCATGTTTTAGTTCTTGCAAAGTTCCTTAAAAGTTTTTTACCTCTGGAAAACGTTTTAGCGATGTCACAGCAATATCTCAGCAACGTCACTGCAACGTTCAGATGTCCTCTGTCGGTGACGTCGCTTCGTGACGTCCTGGCGACGTAGCAAATTTTACTAAATAACTGACTTTTTAACTATCAAAAACGTAAAGTAATGTTACTACGACGTCGCCTTCTGACTCTGATGGAAATGGTACCTTAAAACGTCACTGCGACCATGTGTGTTATTATGGTTGCAATTTCGCTTACAAATAAGTATAAGCGACTATTCATCTTCTGCGACTGACTGACATTTCTAAGAGTTTTGTTTTTCATGTAAAGCTCTACAGTGTACAGAATCGTCCGACTTGACTTACGATTCTTGCAATTCTTCCACAAGCTTCCTCTTGATGCTACACGAATTATGACCCTAGTCTCTGTCGTCTGAGCTGTTTTCCATTTTATTAGGTATATTTGCGAACTGTACAAATATTTAATACTTTTCTCATCTGACTCGTCAGCACCACTTGTAACTTTTCAAAGTCTTTGGAAACGCAGTGATCGGAACAAATGTTGACATACTTTGGGTTAAACCTATATTTTCTCTTACAAGCTCACGCCTACTTATTAAAATATCTGGATATTCAAAAATCCCTAAGAACATAGTGTATCATCACTGCTATCAGAAACATTTATACAGTTCGCAACCACACAAGCGGGTAATTTCCATCCACGTTCACACCCACGGCAACAACAAAGAACAGGAACAATCCATTTTGACGTGGGACTGCTGATCGCAGCAACATTAAACTCACAACTTTACCCGTTCCTATGATTGCAATACCCTTGAACTTTCCAACGCAATTTGGGCACTAAAACTACGAAAATAAATCATTTAAAACTGATCCTATACGAGCTCATAACTGAAATTGATCGCAATAAAGCACGGTTCGAAATTTACAGTCAGTGTTCCCAACTAGTATGGCAGTGCATGTACAACAGACCCTTCCAAAATTATACTTCTTAGTACAAAATTACACAATGGCAGAAACGTTACCCATAAAATCCAGAAAATACAACGTTTCGTCCCGACAAATAAAGCTGACGACCTGTTTCACTCGTCTCCTGTACAAAAAGTATTGAGGACATTTTTCTTTACTGCATCCGTATCCAAGACAAAAAATCTTGCGACTTTTTGTGGCGCACTACCAATATCAAAACAGACTTTATTTACTAACTGATGCGTCGAGGTATATGCATGTAAGTGTTGTAAGGGCCGATTTTACTACCTCTAGTTAAATGTATTAACCTCGGGTCTGTTAAAAATTTCGTTTTATCACCTTTAGCTAACGTATGACTGACCCTTTAACCAGTGACTGTCTTAACAGGAGGATAAAGCAGGGTTATGTAGTTAGCTGAAGGTTAATGGCACACATTATAATTCTGTTCAAGTGAAGTAGTGAAAAATGGCGGGTTACGAGCGGAGGATAACAGACACGTAGAGGATGATTGTTGTAAGCGAAAATAATAGTTTAAAGAAATGCTACAAAGAGTATAAAAGGAAAAATTCTAAGAGTCCAATCCACACTTTTAAAACTATATACATGAGTTGGCTAATTATGACTATTTAGTGCAATTGGGGCAATCACTTTATTTTGAAGGGTGCGAATTATTATAGTTTCATGACTTTCGTCAGACTTTTTGGGTTAAGTGGCTGTATATGTGAACAAGTGAAATTTCGGATGTATATGTCTACAACCGAAATGACGGAATCTATCTTAAAAGTGTCGTTCAGTATTAAGGTAAGAAATAAAATTATACATCTTAATTTAAGCACCTATCATCCTAATAATAAACATACCGTCACATATTTGCAAAATTATACTCAAGTGAGCGATCTCTGAGCTCTTTGGGATGGTATCTTATAATTTCAATAAATAAAAGAGTTAAATCAAATTCTCAGTTTAATAGCCAACAAGCTTACAAAATTCACAGATCAGAAATTAATTGAGGCATTCACGTGAATCTAATTATACACACAATAACTGTGTCACAGAAACTTGAGCTCTGGCAATTAAAGACAGATTTGTCTACCAATTACGAAACACGATGAGAGTTCAGTTATAAAATAAATATGCAGTCTTATAATAAATCGACAATACGACCTTAGCGTCCAAGATGGTGACTAGTCACAATGTACTGCATAGTACTTCACTATCTTCCCCTGACTTGAGGTCTTCTGTTCGAGTCCCGTCTCGCGCCTCTTGCCGTTTCTTCAAGCCACAGCTGTCGCCCTCTGGATGTGTCTAACACTGCTCTGCAGACTCCTGCCAGCTACATCACCAAGATGCCGTAATGAATCACTCTCCACAACTGTAGCACCTGTCTTTAGCAAATCCCACATCAGACTGGCTGGCACTAGATTTTTTTCCTAACCTACCCTAACTACTGTGTTATGTGTGATGCCCTGGGAAGGAGCGGGACTAAGCGCGTCTCAGGGCTGAGCCCCATACGCCTACAAGAGAGGAGGTATGCATCGCGGCAGAGAGGGATTGGGCAGACATGGCCGCGATTGGGGCCATGTCCACCTCCCTAAGTGTACCTATAGCTAAGCCATAATCTAAGAAGAGACAGGGAAAAACAGGCATAGTACCGTAAAAACCCTCTCGACAGAATAGGAGTGTAACCACTCAGCAGTTACACGCATTAAAAATAAAAATGGCACTGGAAAAGTAGGAGGGTCCAGGTTGTTAGTAGAGTTGTGAAGTTAGAGTGGGGCTGGGGGGCGGGAGACTGGCTGGCAATTTCCTAGCTTGGTCCTTTTATATTAGGCCACGCGGCCGGAGATGCCCCGTCTATGTGGTCTAGAAATAGATGTTTCGTCAAGTGTGTGCGTGCTCATTGGTCAGCAGAACCTGCCTGACGAGGTCGCCGTAGCTATGTCATCGAAGTTGTGTCGCAACAATTGCCCAAGGACAGCACGAAACTGGGCGGTCCGTGCTTAATGTTACATACGTAGCTTAGCAATGACTCAAGGTATTGCAAAATCAGTCTGCCCTGCCAGCCGCGTCTCTCGCCCAAGCCTAGCAGTCTGGCATGTATTAGCACGTAACAGTACAAATATGCATAATCACTCACGTTAAACTTGAACACATTTAACTATTTCGACAAATAAATACTGCCTAGCTGAAACAGTATTAGTAGATAAACAACTAAATCGACCATTCAATCACTGATTACCTCTACACATATCATACCTTTCAAACAAATATAAGTGCTTGGATACATTTGAAATGTTCACGAATTCACCTTTTTTTCCAGACATGCCTTACATGTGGCATTCATTATATCTATATGAAGCTAATACAAAATATTTTAATTTTACTCGCTGATTTACTGTAACCCGATATATTTTACCCGTACGCTCAATTAAGCTGAAACATCATTAACTGCATGCATCAATTCGCTTTTGGTTGGCATAACCTGTTTCTTGCATTGGTGTCTTATTTGTCGAAAAAATTAAACATATTTGCCACTCATACGAAATATTTTATATGTAGATTAGCTCTATCAATAAAACACTGGACTCAGAAAATACAAGTAGGTATCATATTTACATGATTGATCATAATGGATGGTGATGGATGATGGAATGATGGATGATGATGGAATGATGGATGGAAGGAATGATGTATGATGGATGGATGGATGGAATGATGAATAGTTGCTGATGGATGGAATGATGGATGATGGCTGGAATGATGGATGGAATGATGGATGATGGATGGAATGATGGATGGTATGATCGATGATAGATGGAATGATGGATAATGGATGGATGATGATGAAGATGATGGATGATGAAGATAATAATGATGAAGACGATGACGACGACGAAGATAATTATGGTAATAGTAAAATAATAATAATAATAACGTTACAAGTTTGGACTAGGTACATTCCCAGCAAACAGACTGCGGCCTGATGTCTTTTGCCGGAGTCGAAAAAATTCCTTTCTGGACCAGCGGCGAACAGTTTGCTGTCAAGTTGGAAAGACACCGGACAGATTCCAGAAAGACTTCAAAAAGATGCCGGCCGAATGTCTTTTGTCGGTAAAAAACGACAGCGGGCCGGAGTCAAAAAGACAGCAAAGGTTGAAGGGCACGCGACAACTGTTCGTCAAGCTTAAGAAGTTTCACGGACAATATGAAAATATTTTCTGTTGAGATTTCGCCACTCTACAGTATCCTTGTTGAACCATACCACATTAAATTTTGATGTTTTTGAATGGGACATGCAGGGGTCGAACCTAAGACCCTTTGGTTTGTAAACCAAAATGCTAACCACTACTCTATTGCACATTAAAAGTAAATATTTCAATATGTAACTGTACCTAGCATTAGTCAGTGGAATGCTCTGCCGGAGGATTTGAAATCTAGTAACGATGTCGTTTTCAGAAAGAAACTTAAACGATTTCTGCTGACGCAACAAAAACAAAACTAAACCTAAATAATGACAACTTGTGAAACTGGTTTCTAGACAATATGCCTTAAGGTGAATAGAATAGTTTTTTTTGTAAGATTAGGTTATTTCAGATTTTTTATTTTTACATGTATATTTTTTTGTTTGTTAAAGATAAATGAAACATAATCATAAATAACTGTCACCTTATGTAACTAAACTGTTATAACTTTACAATAATTTATAGGCTTAAGTTTAATAATATAACATCAACTGTATGTAATTTTTGTGGTTTATCTGTTTGAACACGATCTGTTGTAAACCGGCCAGTGGCTGAACACTTCATGGATAAATAAAAAAAAAAAAATAATACAAAATAAAGGATGTCAGCATGAATTTGCAGATAGGCTGTGTATTCCTGGAACCACTTATTCAATATAAGTATGTTATTAAACACATCAGTTACCAATTGAACTATTGTCAAGTTCTAAATATACAACAGTAAATGAATCATTTGTATAGGTTAACAACTATTTTTTTCGAAACAAATTGTTAACCATCACAATGCTCATAGCAATTCAATGTTCAGCTGACCAGTGTCTGGAAAAATACATTATACCAGCAACTCGCAGATGTCTTTTTCGCAGATATCTCTTAGGTAAAAAAGATTGGCTGCTGTCTATTTCATGACTGCTGACCTGTGTCTGAAATAAGAAAGACAATCATGCAAGAAACGGACCAGTAAACATAGGTATAGTCAATTAAGTGTCGTTAAAAGACATCGGACAGATGTTTTTTTTATGTCGGCTAACCAGTGTCTAGAAAAAGACGTTAAACCGGCAGCAGGCTGATGTCTTTTTCGAGTTGCAGTTTTACTTTCGTAAAAAAGATAGCAGGCACATGTCTATTTCATGTCTGCTAACCAGTGTCTGGAAAAAGACATTAAACCGGTAACGGCCTGCTGTCTTTTTTGTGTATTGAAAACACTGCAGGACAGCTCAGACAGTGGGCGGACGTCTTTCCGACAGTCAGTCGACACTTGTGTTTGCTGGGTTTGGATGGAGGTCTTTAAATAATTAAAACAAATAAATTAACCTAATCCTATTTTATTTACAGATATTTACACCAAAATGTCTGAATTCAGTTAATATCAGTCTCTTCTAAACGCTACTAAATCTAAATGCTCTACAAAAAGTCCTTATATTTTAAGGTCACTACCAAAGAATAAAAGAAATAACTGTTATTTACAAGTGAACTAGAATCATAAATGTCTGTCCTCTCAGAGTCTCAGTTCATAACACTCACAAATGGTGGTCCCTCAACAGCTAAGTATCATCGCGATAATCCTCTTGATTACACCAATATGTCTGCCGTCAACACGAAATGTAACACCGACGAACACAACTCAAGACTCAGCGCCCGCACTCACGCACAGATTTCACTGCGAGACAAGACTATCCGCCGAGCCGCAGGTGCCGGTATTTATAAGCCTATCAGATGTCCAGAATCTTCGTGTCAATTCCCCTCTGGCCGGTACAAGAACTCGCTTCTGGCTGGGCACAGAACTCTACAGACCCAACTACCTGTTTATCGGGGGGGTTATCTAGACTGGTGTGGGACGCTCGCGAAACCAGGCACCACAGCCGCCTTATCGGCAGTGGTATCTGTTACTGTCCACGGTGCCGCCTTATCCACCGATGCAAAATAAACGGATTAAATTACCAAAACGGACAAATAACACTTGAAAAATATTTGCTCGAAGTGATTCATTTTCAACACGAAACCCTAATGTTTCCATATTCAGGTAACATCCGCTACCAACATGTGTAAAATATTTATTCTGGTTCCGCTACTAATTTCCGCTTCTTAATCGGGAGTCAAATATTTATGGTGAAACAATTTTGAAGATTTGACAGAATATTGGCTTAACCTGAAGCTAGCAAACTGCCATATTTAACAGAAGGTAATAAAATTAGTCCAAAGTGAACAAATAGAACTAATCATTTAAATTTAACTGCAACTGAAATTCTGAATTATACTACTTTTTTACATAATATAATGGGTTATTATAGTACATACTACCACAGAACAAAATTATACTCTAAATAGTAAAGTTATTCTACAGTTGGCAACAGTACTTGCAGTAAATGTCAGGCTGCCCTAGATTAGGAGAGGGATGCGCAGTAGTGACGTCACGTACGACCCTCCAGTGTGCCGTTATTCAAAACAAGCGAAACGGCCTTTCCTTATGTGGTGCTTCGTCAAGTTTGAGTAGCATGTTGATAAATAGTTCGCATCACACTCAAAGTTTTGCTTTAAGGCTTCGATAAAACTAACATTGAACTAATATAGTCTGTTTGTTTATAAATTTCTGACATATTTCAACGACTGTTTTATTTATTCTGTGTTATGAATGTTTTCAGAATGATGTTAAACTTTAAATGTACAACACACAGTGGTAGTCAGAGAGTTAACTAGAGTTTTTAACTACTTTCGTAAACTGTATGTAATCACTGATTTCCAGATAAAGTATTTAGTTTGAATCAGGTATTAATTGTGTTGTAGATAGTCAAGTGTAATATTTTCTACTAAAACAAATAACCATGTCATGTTCATATATTGAAAGAAAGCATGATTTATACTATGCTTCTAGAATCTTGTCTCTGTACAAAAACTAAATTATGAAGAAAAAATCTAAACGCCATACTTTCTACAGATTATAGGGCCACAACTTTATGTCTGAGATTGTTAAGTTAAGTTGGCGGCTAGTGTGTAGTCGACAGCTTGTACGCTCGTGCTAAGAGAGGTGTTTTGCAGGTGTTAAAGTAATCTCTTCGTCAACAAGGTGGTCTAAAGGGTCGAACGAATACTTGCTGCATTGTAGCGTGAGAGATCTACTTGTTATTTGCCATAAATTCGTCCAGAAAAATACATTTTAGTGTAGGCGAGAAGCAGCAACCATGGCCAGCAGACAAGTGGAGATACTGCAGCAGCTGGAGAGTGTAGTGGAAGAGCGAGTCACAACACTCCTGCAGTCGGAGAGTGTTGTCAAAAACATCGTGGCTTCCCTGACGACCGCTGTTGTCAAGGCAGTTATCGAAGAGCTTAAGGAGACACTAGACTTTGATCTCGAAGAAACGAGGAAGCTACAGTATGAACTGAAGAAGAACTCAGTTGATCTAAATAGAACGAAGACGGATCTCGTTCTGGTCACGGACAAGCTAGAACAATACCAGCGGCGTTATAATCTAAGAATCTTTGGAGTGCCTGATTGCGAAAAAGAAAACACTGACGATTTAGTGCTCACCATCATTAACGAGAAGCTTAGTCTCCCGCATGTCGCAGTGACGGACATCGACTGCAGCCACCGCGTCGGAAAGGTTAAAGGTGCGAAGCCGCGGCCGATAATCGTGAAATTCGTGTCGTACCGTGTGAGGAACCTGGTTTTCACATGCAAATGTAAGCTTGCTGGAACTGGTCAGACAATTCGCGAAGACTTGACTGCTGAAAGACTTAAAGAGCTGCAGGCTGCCATTGCGAAACATGGTCTACGTAATGTGTGGACAATGGACGGCCGGATCATCTTCAAGACGGATGATAAAAAGTTCACTGCTACATGTATGGAGGACCTCATCTTGGCACAGTGTTCACGCTAAGATTCATAGGGCTTAGTTTTTATCATATATCATTAATTATTTTAATAACAGTGTAATTACTCCAGTTAACTAAAAACTTTTACGATTATAATACTTAATTTAAATTTATCAGTTTCCTTTATCGTATTTAAAATGAATGAATGTGTAATTTTTGCGAATGAATGTGAATCATCAATTGTGAATTTAGTGTTGAAAGTTATCGAGTGCTGTAGAATCTTATGCAGCGTAGCGGGCTTCATCCTTCATTCAGCTGGGGTAAGTAACTTGTACTGTTCTTGTTCTGTGTTCCCCCTCGAGTATGGCTAGTGTTACCAACATATTTCAAACTCTGAGCAGTACTGACAACCTAGCCGAGCTGTTCACAACTCCTCCATCTACCCCCAAAACCGGTTTGGCACGACCCCTAGGGCCGGTTTCACCAACATCCCCTAAACAAGCCCTCAGCTAATAGCCCAGGCATTTTAAGGGAAAAATCGGGCAAACCTAAAAAAAAATAATGGAGTTTTGAAATTTTGCACAGACCTTCCTTTGGGTGTTATAAATGTATCCTGAAAAGTCCCCATCTCTCAGATGCCGGCGTCATAATTTTTTTATGCAATAAGGGTGTAAGTGCCGAAATATTCATATCACGATTGTTGCGTGAAATATATTGATTCGAATGTATCGTAGTTCGGTAAAAATTTAAAGTTTAGGGTACTTAATCAGTAATCATTCGTTTTTGTTTCATTATACACCACAAAAATAGTATTTTAACCTGATTTATACTCTATTAATAGAACTGAAAAGTACTAATCCCCTATAAAATCACACAGTACACAAAAACCGTTACAGATAAGCAGGAATAAACCTTGATAAAAGTTTTACGTTATTTTATTAGCTTTAAAATGATGGGTCTAACATTTATGTGCGACAATTATTTGCTGAAATAATAAGGATCACAACGAGCTACTGCGCAACATTGGAATTCAGAGCAATTTATGTTCAATATTAACTATAGCATTTCAACATAAATAAAAATAATGTAGGTTTGAAATTTGGCACAGAATTTCTTTTGGGTATTAGAAATTGATCCTGAAAAGTCCCCATCTCTCAGATGCCGGCGTCATAATTTTTTATACAATAAAGTCGTAAGTGCCGAAATATCTATATAACGACTGTTGCACGAAAAATTATCATTATAATATATCGCAATTTTGCCAAAATGTAAGGGTACTTAGGCAATTATAATTCATTATTGTTGCAAATTACACCGCAATAAATGTAACATTATTTATAATCAATAAATGGACGTAAATGTACTGTTCTACACTTTCATAAACTGTATAAAACATTAAGGGTATAAGGTACCTGAATTTACTTTATTTATCCTGTTGCTATGGTAGAAAAGATGTATTAATATGCGTGTTACGTATTACTGTTGTTTTATATCTGCCTTGTGTGTGTAGCGTAAGTGCATAGCACCGGGCAGATAAATCTTCCTACCGATAGGCTACACTAGCGCTGTGGTAGAGCTACTATGACTCATATTTACCGGTACGCCGGCCGGCGATCTGTAGTCGAGCACAGGTTCAGTCGGATGCGCTAACAGGTTCAGACCAGATGTTTCACCTCGTCCCAATGTATTGCACTGCCATGATAAGTGAATCACAGTTCGGTGAGTGGTTTTTGTTTAGTATGCTATCTGTGATGTTTATTGGAATAGTAAAAGAACTTTTAAGACGCATATTCTATCAGTAAAATATAAGAATGAGTGAGAAGTGTTTTATATGTGACAGGGATTTTAATAATGGCGGGCAGACTGTCGTGGTTACGAGAGGCATGGGCAGCCTTGTTGCTGCAAGCCGAGAGCGTGGAGATGGTAGGGAAGATTTTCTTAGTGCTGTGCCTAGTGTTATTGTACATATTTCATTTCGAAAAAATTATACCAGGAAAAGCACAATCGAGAAATTTAGTAAGGTAGAAAAAGGAAGAAACCATGTCAGTGATATTGCATTAAACAAAGTAACATTGCGTTCATCATTACCATTGTTTAACTTTAAGAGGGACTGTATATTCTGCGGTGAGGAAGCGTCTATCTGAGAAGAAACCAAGAAAGAAGTGAAGTACAGAAAAATTATATATGAAGTTCGAACTTTAAGTTTCAGTACCTCTGTTAAAGTAAGGGCCCAAGAGCGAAGCGACCATTGGGGCAGTATTGTTGCAACTCGAATACACAGTGTACAGGATCTTGTCGCAGCTGAAGCCAAATATCATAAAAACTGTCATTTGCAGTTCTTTTCCTTTGGTACCAGAGATGGAGAATCTTACAAACGAGGTAGACCAGAAGATATAAATAAGAAAGAAGCTTTCTGCAGATTGACAGAATTTATGGAAAGAAATGATGAATGTCAGTTCCTGCTAGATGACCTTGTTTCACTTATGGAATCCTTCTCAAAGTCATTAACAACAAAGCCTTGTTCTTACAGTCGCATTTACTTGAAAGAAAAGCTTAAGTCACACTATGGTAATAGAGTTGTGATCACAGATCTTCCTGGAAAGTCATCAGTAGTGAATTTCAAGGGAACAGCACATCAGCTTCTACATGATAAGTGGAATTTTGATCGTAAAAGTTCTTCGACCGAGGAGCGCTTACGTATTGTTAAAACTGCAGCCGAGATTTTGAAAGAGGATATTCGCTCCATATATTATGACTGTAATACATATTCCGCAGTAGACAATACTAGTTTGTCAGATTGCAATATATTTCCTGACACACTGTTTTCACTGTTAGAAACTATTATATCATCTCATAATCCTGAATCAAACAGTATAAAGAGAAAACGAATCGCTGTAGGACAAGCACTGATATCAGCATGCAGGCCTAGATCATTTATTTATCCTGTACTCATTGCTATTGGTGTGTATTATCATCGTCGTTATGCTTCCAAACAGCTTGTTGAAGTGCTTAGTAGTCTTGGATTTTCTGCCAACATGGCTGAAGTGCACAAGTATGAGCAGTCAGTATTGTATGAAAATAATTCAGATGTGCATAGTGCTGGTCAGTTCACTCAGTTCTGTTTTAACAATGCTGATTTCAACATAAACACATTAGATGGCAACAATACATTTCATTGTATGGGAGGAATCAGATGTGCAACTCCTGCTTCTGCAACCAACGTTAGTTCCATTCCACGCATCAGTGAAACACGAAAAGCAAGTGAGATCAGTGCAGTAGGGAAATTCAACATTTCCTGGTACAAGAAGCCTATATCATCTGGCTT
>PNEQ01006011.1:0-61110 GCA_003012365.1 Medauroidea extradentata
ACAGGAGTAATTGTGTGCATAACTAATTGTGTTGTGAGAGTTCTAGTTGATTACTGTTTTGTGTATTTCATAGCATTGTGAGCTATTAAATCCAGTACTTAATTTAACTCTTTTATTTGTAATTATAGACCTCTATCCCAAAGAACTCATGGGAATTGCCCACATATAAAGTTTATGTCTCAAACTTGTAACAATATATTTGATAAAATATAGAAACCAGAACCGTTAATTACTTTTGGTACTATCTGAATCAATTTGTCACGTAGAAGGAGCAAAGAGGGTTTTCTTTTGCAGAACACACTGTTCCTTACACATATTATTGTTTTAGGAACAATACAGACAGTACCGACAACCGAACAGAACTGTTCTCCCTATTGTGACAGAAACATGCTAAATACAACAATTTCTTTCCTTCACTGATATTTAATTAAGCACATATTTATTTCAGCTGTTTGTTGACTGGGGCCATTGTGATCAGTTCTTGAAGGTGAAAGCTTTCCATTATGAGATTCATCTAAAGATATTCCTCTGTCTGAAAATTTCTCAAACTCCCAGAAAATCTTGGCACTTAGCAAACTGTCTCCCTACAACTGTTGAAATTTTGCGAAACGTTTAAGTAGTATTGTGGCTAATAAAAAAAAACATACAATTATAGCGCACAGTAGTATAGATATGGGGCAGCCAGGTCACTGGCCCCTGGCTGTGGAGCTGTGGAGCTGTCGCTGCCATGTTGAATCAATCTGCCGCCATGTTGGATCAGTCCGACATGTTAGATCAACCCGCCATCTTGGATCGATCTGTGATGTTGTCGGTCATCTTGGACCAATCCATTGGCGTCGTCCATCTTGTCATGTGGTGTCCTCCGTCTTGCTTTTGGCTATCACTTGTTGACTGAGAGAATTTTACCCTCGTCGGTAATTTTTTATCTCTCGTCATTTGCGATGTTTATTTACATCGGTGGCTGGTAGGCGGCGCTGCAGTCAGCATCCGCTATGTTTGTTCCTGGATGGGTGTCGCCATGTTTGTTACAATGTTTACGTCGTCTGCTAGAGTGCTCTAGTGTCGTTGTTGCGGTTAAGGGTGATTTCGTGTGTGTATGTATATGAGGAAATGGATGTCTACACTAAAAAATTTATACATATGCCCTAGCCGAATGAGCTACAGGTGCATTGACGAAAACTAAAATTTAAATGTTGTGTGTATATATATATATATATATATATATATATATATATATATATATATATATATATATATATATTAAAATAACGTTTTGCAGCTGAGTGTTCTCTTTTAATTTAATGTACTAACACAATTTTATATAACCTTATTTCTTATAGTAATTGCTACGAACCACCATACAATTCTAAAGATTTGAAACTCGTATTGGAGATATGAGCACTTCTTGTCCTACAAGTGTGACTAGGTCAAGCGTTACTTAACTTGTCTTATTTATTTAAGCACAGACCTGGTAGTTTAAATTGATTTTGAAAATATTTTTTACAAGCTAAATAATTTTCATACCGAAGAATCCCTACATTGTTTGGTTACAAATATACCATGAATTGTACTTAATTTTTACGGTGGGAGTAAACGTCATAGTCATTCAGATTTTTTGCATCCAAATTATCACCAATTTTGTTACGAACATATGCCAATGTTTTTTTTGCGAACAAATGGTAATTTGTTTGGAAAACGCCTGCATAGAATTGTGCACTGTACGGGTGCTCATAGTCCTGAATTTGTTCACAGATATCCATTGAGATAGTTTTGATTTTTTTTCGTACCAGTGTGAAAAATCTACCTATCCTGGCCTTAAGCACAGGGCTATTATACAGGTCGTTCATGATAGTTAAAAAAATATATATAGCAATCACTACTGCCAGCATTTGACGGAGCAGTCAAGAAGTAGCAGCGCTGCATGACCTGGTGTTGGTTATCACACCGCAGAGGAAAGAAGACGATTGAATCGACAGTGCTTTGTGATATTATTCATCCAGCGGACTGTATCAAGGCCCAAACTCTGAATTGTCAGTTAAATCAAAGGACCAGGAAAAATTGTCCTGAGAAATTTTTATGCTTTACAGTAACAAAAACTCGTAGGCGGCCAGCGTCAACAAACGTCACATTCCGTAATTTAACATGATCTTAAGAAACCCACACCTTAAAGCTCACATCTCTAGCCTCAACTTTGGTGCGTTGAAGAATGCCCTGAAGGAAATCCTACAATTACTGGTCTTGAGGTCCTGATTGCTGCGACTGACTGCCCTTTGCAGATGACAGATAATTGTTTACAGTTTGGACAGATGCCTGAAGAGTGGAGAAATTACCTGTGACCTTCCTCGAATTAAAATAAACACACTGGCGATTTCGCGAAGATTGTTTCGTATCATTCACAGGTTGTTTTTCTAGACACCATCTACGTTCAATCAAAATAATCCTTGATAAGAAATCAACCAAGTAATTTTGACAGTATGTTTTATCGGTACGCAAGAACTAATAAATCGTTTTAAGAAATAAGTAAACGAAATTGGGTTTTAGTTCTCAAGCAGAATTTTTGTACTTCAAACTAATTGTCACTATTTAAGGTAAATATTTTTTAAAAACGAAACGAATTAAGGGGAAATTCATAAATGGTTTAACACAGTTAAATGTATGATAAAGTTACTGCAATAATTCTCTGAGAAGCGTTTTATTTTCGTAAGTATATGTCATAATGGTAAACATGTTTTGCGTGTTTGATGACCCGTGAATATAAAAGGTAGTCTAACTTGCGATGGAAAACAAATATGAAATTTCGTTTCGTTTCAATTCCATTAACGCAAACATTAATGTTGCACTGAAGGTATGTTTTAACGCTTGCCAATATGTTCAGCTGTTAACCAGAACTTCATTATAAGAGTCAGAATTTACAAAACCAATATCGCACTATATAAGACTATTATTGTGATGTTCATTCAGCATAACAAACGTAATTTTATAGAAGAACTGGCAGTTTGTAATCTGTCGCTCCAACCGCGTATCCAAACATATAACAGTAATTGTATGCCATAAACGAAAAACTTTTAACATTCGGTGCTTGTCGAGAAATGGGTGTATTGGATACTAGGCAATATTTTGTCATATATTCAAGACAATTTTGTTCGGATGGTGAAAAGTTAAATATGGAATTTTCTTATATCAGGATTAATAAAAAAAGCACCAGGCCATTTCAAGGAGAACAAATAGTGAATAGAAAATATTTGACATGTAAATTGTTATCTAAATAACTAAATAATTTGACAAATTGAAAATTTTATTAGATATATTTAACATTTATTTGAAATAAAGTTAACATAATGTAAACGTTATTTTGTAAAGTCAACAACATGTTTTGAATACAGACGGTTAGTACAAAATAAGCTCAGATAATACATAAAAAAATAGTTGAACAAATTTTTTAAAACTATTTTTTTTAAAGAAAAAATTGTCTTGATACTGATGCTGCTAGGAAAAATAAGAAAGAAAGTCTCGAAAAACTAAGAAGAGTGAAGCAAAATTTCTGATATCCGCAAACGTAGAAAAACATAATTTGTATTTCTATACTGCCTAGTAAATATATCAGATGAGTCCAGTTAAGTCGCGAAATTTTTCGGACACGCTAAAAGAGGAAGTTAAATAAGTACGTGCTTTATTTGGTCCATAACTTGCTCGAAGTAGTTATATCTAAAATAGATTTTAAATACTTTAATTCAAGTAAAATAAAAACTAAACTGATGTTTCATCGCGAATAAAATGTTGACGACTTCTTTGTTTAACATTACGCAGCTTTGGATTTTGTATTGAAATTAATATAATTTTAAAGTTAATTTTAAGGAAATAATTTATTCCGCAATATTTTTTTAACCGTCAAATTGAGAACAACTTCTTCGAATTACAGTTTTCATAACACAATGTAAGACACTTAGCCCTGACTATTTTTTTTAACTACCTACACACCAAAAAAAAAAACGATAAACGCAGCTACCCAGGGTGGGCTTATGGACTACGTGAGCACATAAAATCAACAAAACCCACTGAGCTGATACGGCTGCTCCACATACACACACCACCCACACACAGACGTTGACGGATGACACGTCGCGCAGCCGTCATTAAAACGAGAAATATGCGCCCCGGAGCATCGCTAATGCAACACCGCACTCGCAAATGTGAACCGTGAAACCGGATCAGGAAACCATGACAAGACACCAGCACTTGCAGTCGAGCTCCGTCACAAGGTTGCGATGAGGATATATTTGGCTGCAGTCAAACGTGTACAGACCTGCTTGCGACTTTATCAGTATGTACGTACCTGCAAACTTCGCCATATTATCTGGCAACAGACTAGACTGCAAGTTACTGTGTGTGCTGAATTCATTTCTGCTATTTGTCTACCGTTTGTGTGACATGCCTTGAAGGCATTTTTTCAGCTAATGGTATACATTCGTCATTTAAATACCCACTACCTTGTAATGCGGGCATGGAGGAAGTAAAGTGACGGAATAGGTTTGGGTGAGTATGGAACATTGTCGCCGAATGAGTATGCAACATTTGCATGTATAAACAAACACGTAAGTTTAGACAGCAACGTCTTTTATTGTAAGGAAGCGTTTTCACCCCAACTGTAGGCTATGTATAAACATGCAAATCTTACGTTATTATTAGAGGCACGATTATTTCGCGTGTTCATCTGGTAGCAGCTTAGACTTCTCAGTCCTGTACACGCACCGGCCACAGTCGCGTGTTCATTGGCTTCTTAGTGTACAAGAGGGTACCACGTGAGTTCACAACTTATTTATTTCCTTATTCCTTACTGGTTTGCAGTCGTCAAAAGTGTATCAAATCTACTGTTGTCCGATCACAGTAATGACTGTGAAGTATACGCTGTTGACGTTCAACCTGACCTAGAATCAATACGCGAAATAATCGTATATCTAGTTATCATTTGATGGCAGGCTGGAATTATATGGCTTGTACTACTGAACTAATTCGTGGCGTTGTTAGCACAGGGACTTTCATATCTTTGTGTACCCACATCACGGTCGTAGAAGAACAGGTCTGGACACTCGCCTGGAAACTTGACCCCCTTGTTGTTTGGCGGTAGTTCACCAAGTTACCGAGAAAATTGTGTTTTATTGGCGCTGCTGTTAAGGCGTTCGAACTCAAACTCCGCCCACTTCCTCTCCACTAAGATAAACAATTTATCAAAACGTGTTTTTTATCAATTTATGAAATACTTCGTTCGTTCACAAATTTAAGAAAAGGCTCCAGCAATCTTTATTTACTTTACAAATTTAACAATGGAAAAAATTGGACGGAGTTTGAGTCCGACCGCCCGGAAAACAGCGCCAAAAAGTACGGCATTCTCGGTAACTTGACGAACACAGCCAAACAACAAGGGGTCAAGTAAAATACATTGGTCGATAGGCGAGTGTCCAGACCTGTACTTCTACGACCGTGACCCACATCACCATGTATTGAGCATTTTACACTTGAACTTACATCCTTGATCTCGGCTCTGGTCATCCTAATTTCGGATTTCTATTGTTTCCCGAAATCTCTCCAGGTGCATGCTCTGTTGGTTCCTAACGAAGGTCATTGCCGACTCCTCTTCCAGCTCCTGTCATTGTATCAAGTTGTGTGTCACTGTCTTTAATGACCTCGCTGTCGATGAGACGTAGCGTTCACTTACATCACCTTATATAATTGGCGGAAAAAGTCCAAGGCGTAACGCAAATCTTCGGCGAACTGCAACAGTCTATCAAGGACACAGTATCTTAGAGTCCAGTATCCTGCTAGATAACCACGCTAAACGTGCAAATTCTTAACCATAGAGTTTAAAAGAATACAGGTTGTCAGAGCGTTAACCTACCACTTTGTGTTGCGCATGCAGTACTCGAGTACCTCTGCTGTTGTGTGACATAACTAGCAGTGAGTGAGTGAGTCGAGATGGTTGATCAGTGCTGGTGAGGGGTGGCGTAAAGTGAGCATGGAGCACCGTCGGAATGAAAGGGCGGGGGGAAACGGGAGATGCCCGAGAAAACCCACCGGCCAACGGCATCGTCCGGCACGATTTCCACGTGCGAAAATCTGAGACCAGAACCTGCCGGGATTCGAATCTGGATCGTCTTGTCGGTAGGCGAATGGACGTAACTAACAGACATTTCCAATTAGTGTTGACATTGTTTGTAAGCATCACGTAGTGGGCAATTTGCACACTGCGTGTTAGTTGTCGAATCCTGCGCATTACGTGTGCTAAATGGGGATTATTGATATTTACTGTATTTAACGTTTGCCCATTTTATTGTATTATTTTTACGCAATGTTCTGTTTTAGATTAACTATGCGGATAAGAAAGTCAAAAATCTCAAATATCTGTGCAACTGAAATAAGGCGTTATGTATTTTTTTTGTTAATACAAGCTCTTAACGCTATGAACAAGGTGCAACCCTTTTCACTGTAAGGTTCCAGTCGTCACGCTCTGAAAAAGCCATAGATCACACAATATTATGTTCAGTTATTCTGACAGCAGTAATTACTTTCCCAGAAACGGAGCATGGAACATCAATCTGTATTGTTAATTACGTGATTTTTACGAGTGCAAAATTGTCTATTTACCGGATGGTTTAATTTAAAATTTAATATTGCTGTAATTTTTATTCTTTGTAATTCTTGTGGTTAGGGATTTCATATGTGATTTTATGTGTGTTACTAATATAATAATTACTCATAGAGCAATGCATATCTAGTGAAAAGCTTCGTTGTCTTGGCGACGAATGCTCTTATCGTAGCTGTATGCTTATATTTAACTGTCAATTACGTATTTCGCGTATCTAAATTCAAACGGAGACCTATATCTACCGTTTCCCCTGTAGCAGAAACGATATATCTGGAATAGAGACACGCGTTTAAGGACTTTGGTGTACAGTTATTTCTTTAGTCCGAATTGAGAGACCAGAGAGGAGAGCCCATATAATACAAATGAAGATCAGAAGAGTGTCTGGTGCACTGCAGTCGGTATGTTAAGATAGTTTAGAGAACTGAGTAAGGTTTCTGTAAGCACCTAACATCTAGGTTTTTTTTTAGCGCTTGTGAGGGGTGAGTATGGAACAGAGCATGAATGAGGGGGAGGAGAAACGGGAGATTCCCGAAAAATTCCTCAGACCAGCGGCATCGCCCGGCACGATTCCCCCATGCGAAGATCTGGGGACCGACTCCGCTTGAAATCGCACTCGAATAGCCTTGGTAAGTTACTTTAGAGGTAGTAATACCGCAGTTGTGTGTGCACAGATTTTAGGAGGTACTGTGTGGATTCTGTGCCTTGTATAAGGAATAAGGAAGCTTTCCATTAATTGGAACACCACCTCGTGATGGAGACTAACTCGGCTTCGCTGTGAAGGAAGGCAACACAATATTATGACGACGTTCAAACCAAAACATTACGTCACTAACGGTGCCAATCTAAGATAATAATTCAAATGTTTGCCATTTGTATGAGCAGTACATAAATATATTCAAATATATAGTAATATTTGTTTTTCAAATTAACGGTTTATTACTTTTTGCACCTGATTCAAAAAAGTCAAAATAAAAACATTTATGATATTACATGTGAATTATTCTATAAATAAATTATTATTTTTCAAACACACAAAAAATGTCACGATGTTAAAGTGATATCACGATCGAAAATCCATTTGGAAACCAAAGTTTAGTAACTCGATATCACGTTAATATTTAATTCAGTTGCTAAAATAAACATGCAGGTAATGAATTAGCTTCATCCACTTGATGATATAACAATTATGGCTGGATCGTGTCTTATTCAAGAAACATTTCTGTAAATACGATTTTGCATTTCAATCCATTATCGGGGAATATCAACAATGTTAATATAGTGATGACTACATAACGTAACGTTAATAATTTTACATTCACACAGACCTAATTACTCAAATTACTTAATTTACGGTGTTGATTTTGGTTAACACATTTCAGTAAATAAAATGTTCTGCGATTTGCATCAGGACAATTGTATACCCGTCATTTCTACCAGATGAGTTTAATACGCGATAATTCTCTTACACACAACTGTAGTCAATGTTCCTGCTGGATGAACGAAAAGTGTAAAAACAATACTAAGTATATACAGTTGTTTCACAACCCAAACGGGCAATAATGCAACAAGTATACTTAAATTGAAGTAAATATTTCCGAATCCTGCAGTAGATGAAAACACATATTTACATACTTTATATTATGACGAAATTCCAATGATGTAGGGGTCACGGGAGTCGAGGGGTCAGGCCTCTCGCCTCCCACAAAGGCGATCCGGGTTTGATTCCCGACGGGGTTGGTCCCCGGATTTTCGCACGTGGGAATCGTGCAGGACGATGCCGTTGGTCGGCGGGTTTTCTCAGAGATCTCCCGTTTCCCCCACCTCCTCGTTCCGGCGCCGCTCCATACACACCTCATTTCACCCCTCACCAGTTCTGAAGACCTCTGTGTTAAGCGCTGACCAAAATCTCTCTCTCCCACTCTCTCTCTCTCCAATGATATGCTATACAACTCGTATGAACGGTAACATTAGTCAAATTGCAGATAGTAAATCGTTAACTAAATTAAGTGAAGAGATTACGGTCAGAAATTAACATCTAGGTCTTTTGGGCTGGTTTTAACAAAATGACTTCGTACCAGTAAGCAAAAATGTAACTACGACTCTGTTAATTCTTAGACATTAAAAACGCTTCATCTGACAACGCACGATATGCGTAGTAGACAACATAGATAAATGAGAAAATCAGAACATTGGTGTCAACGTTCTGTACAACTAAATTTAATTTTCAAAGTGCGGCAACAAAATATTACGAAGTAATCTTAGTCGACAACCTAAACCTTGAAATCATAATTCTTTAGCTGAAGAACAAGCGGAAATAATAATGATAGCACAGAACTGATTGTGAAAATGAAAGAAAATCAGTAATAAATTATCTTAACTGTTAAACACATAAAATTTAGGAATAACTGTCTTATCTATATCTGGTCCGCAACAATGCAATATTTCAACAGTCTGCGATGTTATAGACAAATATTAGTGTATTTAAACATTTATTAACAATTACTCCCTTACAAAGTAGTGTCAGTTTTTGCTTGAAAATCTCGCGCCTTAGTACATACACATTTTACAGAGAAATTCCCGAATCAACATGTAAACTAACAGAATATCAAATAACAAACAAAAATTAAATTAATGGTGAACTTGAAATTAGATTTAGGTTCTATGCCAACAGCTGTATCCCAAATAGTACACTAATCTTCTATCCCTGTAAAATGCATCTTGTCAATTTATCATTAGCCAACAAGTCCTAAGTTCTGCTGATTTTTAACTGATGAAAGCAATAACAAAGAAACATATACTGCATCACTCCTATCCCCTTCAAATTGCCACAAATTCGATTGTAGGCAATTTACAGTAATAGAAACTTAATTTTCATGTTAGCAACGAAAAAAAAAAAAAATGGTAGCCTAGCCAAATTTTTATAGAATATATTTTGTCTCATTTACCTAATATCACACATTATTAATGGTATTAAATGATAGTTTACCGTGATATTAGGTAAAATAAGAAGTAAGTTACTTTGCCGAAAGGCTCAACTTACGATATAAATCAAACAATAAAAACACCACGAAATATGTTTCGTTACTTTTAAATATAAAGAAGGAAATGCACACATATTCAGAATCACACGCACACGCACCAAAACACACACCAATTCACACACATATATGTATGTGCATATAAATAAATAAATAAATAAATAAATAAATAAATATATATATATATATGTATGTGTATGAGTGCACACATAATGCAAATATATAAACTACGTGCACCAGTAATATTTAATTGAAACGAGTAAATGACACGTTTTATTTATTAATGTTTTAATCTCATTATATTTTAAATATTTTGTACACAACAGAATGGAGAGAGCTCTACCTTTCTTTAAAAAAAAAAAAAAAAAAACCTGAAATATAATGCACTGGAGAGATAAGAAAACAGGTCAAAGTAAAGAGAATACAAAATGTAGTTTTACATATGTGGCACAGCATACGAAAAAAATAATTATTAAAGAACAGAAGGTAACATTGATGACGAACAATACGTATAAAATTATTAATCCGTGCGTGGAGGAAGTTGGGGAACATTTTGAAAACATTTAAAGTGCAGACACTATTGTTCAGTGATCAATGTTGATTCGGTAAAGAACATAGATTAAGCTATATACCTGTAAAAAATGTTTTGAATGTTATTCGCACAGAGAGAAGCGTATGGTGTGCGTAAACAAATTGATATTTATTAGTCTTTGGTTAATTACTTCGGATACGGAACAGCAAGGCGTGCCTGTTTTGACTATAGGGTACTTAAAATGTAACTTCTCGCACGTCGCTCGGCATCGCCAAGTAGGTGAGGGGAGAGGCGGGTTGTGAACACACACAGAGCATCGAACACCTGGTTAAGTTTTCAGCATCCCAGGCGAGAGGTTTCAATGGCCAACCAAAACCTATCCGAGGCCGCACGGTCGTTGATAATGGATACACTGCGCCCGCCGCTGTGCATTTTAGTGCCGCGGTGACCGACATAAATAATGGACGACCCCCCAACCCCTTTTCAGAGCACTTCAGTCGGATGACATCAGGTATCTCTGGCCATCACATCCCCTGCCTATTCTCACGCTGCCCTTTACCGAGCAAACCCCTCACCTTTAAAAGAGTTCCAGCAGCACAGTGACGACGAAAAAAGTACAGTTTCATCCTGAGCCCTCGAACAACCGAACATAATTCGTCCCCAAGCAGAGACATTGTTTTCTATAGCCAAACCATTCGTTCGTCTCTTTAAATTATGCTAATTAGCTCAGTATAAGGACGTTTGCCCAGTCATCTGACCCAAATTATTTTACATTTGGAATTAGATTCCGTATTTTTACGTTAAATTGTTTAACCAATATAGTAACAGTTTCAGTGGAGGAAATATATTACAGCGATAAAATTATTCACATCACCAAAATATATCATGCAAATGCTTTATTTTTGTCGTGCTTTGCATCACGTCGACAGCGAAGTAATTAGAAACGGTTATTCAAAACTTTACACATGGACAACAAGGAAATGAATTGGCCATTACCTGTAAGGAACCAGCCCAGCATTCGCCTCGAGAGATATCGTGAAACCATGGGAAACAGAAATCGGTATGTCTTGAGCCGATAATCGAAACCGTATTCCCCTGAATGCGAGTTCAACTTGTTGTGAGCTGTAATTGGTTTTCTTTGTAGCCTATTGTTATGATATAATGTGTTTGAATCCTCACATTTTTGTTGTATATTATCAAACAAAATATTGTCATATTAAATATTATATTTATTCTGAATAAGTTTGCTTTTTTGTGTTCTTGAAAATAAAGCGAAACGTGATGATGTTTATAAATTTGCAATAAAATATATGTACAGGATGTAAGGAAACCAATAGCCCATACTCCGGAGGTGATTCCTCGTGAAAAAGCAAGCAGAAATTTTACTGGAATCTTTTAAGACAAGTGAATATTAAGGGAGTTATGAGTCCTTGAAATTACAATTTATAAGTAATGTTTGGTCAAAATTCCAAAAACGTCAAGATTTTAAATTACTGTTCGGTAGGTGATGTTAAGTGTTATTATCATCATTAACCTTTATAGTATCCATGCTTTAAACCTTTCCCTTTCATGAAAATAATAGGGGTGACCACTCTCATATCGAATAAAATTACTTTGCCGTCAGGTTTTGTAAATATTTCACGCTGTCTATTCGATCAGTACGTCGTAAGGAACAAAAAATTTCCTCTTGTTGCAATGTCCTGCCATGACCCGTTCATAAGAAACATCCACACAACTGTTTCTGTGACAATAGTGGAAAATCTGGTATGTAGGCAAAAAGTTGTATTTCTGCCAAGGAATTGTTGGTTTGTATAAGAGCTGTGCTCTTAGGAAAAGGCAACTTGTGATGCAGTTTTTCAGAAGCATATTGCAAACTCAATCCAATTAACTTTAAAAATCTTAGGCACGACTCGGTAAATTTGGTATCAAATTTGATTTTGCAGAATTTTTACAAAATTTAATTTTTTTTTTTCGAAGAGAAAATTTCATGAATTTTATAAACACCATAACAGTCCTTTTGGTATATTCTCAGAGAATTAAAATCGATTTTAAAATGTTTTATTTAATTCACTAAATGTCAGAAACGGAGTTCTGTGTTCCCCAAAACAAATAACTACGGTCGCAAACCATATTTTCATAGGATCTAGTTTCTGTAATTTATCGAGAAAAAAAATGAATAAAACACTTGAAAACATATTAAAATTATTGTAGGGTTTACGAAAGGTATGTAATGAAGTTTAAAAAGTCATGGAATTTTTCCAAACAAAAATAAACATTTTACAAAAAGACTTCAAAACCAAACTTGTCAAATTTTTCGAGTCGAAACTAAAATTTTTTTGTGTTTATTTCACCCTATTCTGTAACATGCTTTAAAAATGCTGAGACACAGGTTGCATTTTACTGGGAACATGGTGCATGTACAGACCAACAATTCATTGGCGGAAGCAACACTTTCTGCCTACATAACAGGCGTTCCATTATTGCCACAGCAACAGTTGTGTGCATTTTTATGGTAATCGGTGCATTCTGGGACCTTGCAACAGGAGGAACTTTTTTGTTTCTTACGACGTACTGCTGGAATAGACTGCATGAAACGTTTACGAAACCTGGCGGCTATGTAATTTTATGGAATTTGAGTTTGGTCAGACCTAATTTTTCCATGCATGGTAAGGGTTTGAAAGCTCAATATTTTACCGGTTGGAGATATTAGTAATTTTTATCATAACCTACAGATTTGTAATTTAACACCTTGTCGTTTTTTGTATTTTGACTTAACACAATTTTTCAATTCCATTTTCGAAGTCTCATAACTCCCTTAACATTCACTTTATTTGGAAGTGTCTGAAAAATGTCGGCTTTTTTTTATGAGGAATCATCTCCCTGAGATTGAGCTAGTAATTTATTTACACCCTGTATATGTATATGTGTCATTACCGTAATATAACATCGCCACAAATGTTTTTAGACTTTGGCCAAAATCGACGTAAGAGTGGATAAAAAAAGAACCCGCGAGGAAGAGTGAAATGGTTTGTGATGAAATGGGCTGTCGAATCTAGATGATTGAGCGAAGGTTGGCGAGGAAAAGACGAGATGAGGAAAGGAAAGCGGGAGGGGGGAAAATACAATTTCCCAGCCTTGAAGTGTGGTCGTTCTTCGGATTGAATTATCGCTCGAGAGTAAAGTTACGCCTACACACATGTGTGGTCGCCATGAATCATTTAACTGAAGCTTGTATTGAACACTTCCACAAAACATAAAAAAGTTTATTTCTTTAACCGCACTTAAACATCAGTATTTTATCGGTACTTTACTTCTGGTTGTGACGTAAGTTTTACAATTTACTGCGATCTTTCTCCCGGCTATAGCAGAACTATGATAATTAGACAAGTAAATTTTTGATTATAAGTATACACTAAACAATCAATATTTGAGCGAAATTAAAAAATATATATATTTGCAAACAGATATTTAAACCGAAATGCCTGCCTGTTGATGTCTTAATGTCACATAATATTACGGACACTAATTGAAAAATGTTTAGATCGTAATAATTTGAATCAAAATATTTTAGCTATACTCAGAATTGATAATACATCCGACATTTTCCAATTACTTTTCAGCTTGTTAGTTTGCAGAATATGAGTCGGCATACTAACTCAAAGCCTCGGCCAACGATCCATTCCAAAGCGATTTTTTTCCTCTACCTATAAAATGTAATAGTATCCTTTATTTCATTGAAAATAGTTTGATTAAAAACATTTACAAAGTATACTCAAATTTTTGCTTACAAATGGAAAATAAGAAATCAGTTCAATAGTATTTTTATTAACTACTTGTTGAACCATATACATTGTAGAGAGTGAAAACCTGAAAAATACTCAAGGAGTAGTTTGAGATTTACTATTATTTTCAGAAATGGTATTTCCTATTGTTAATAACACGTTTGCATTTTTTTACGTTCGTGTATGCTTATCAGCAACTATGATAAAACACTTGGGAGCACCGATTACCTATGGAAACAAACGAGAAATTTCATGGCGTTTAATAATGTGGCAAAATAGTCTCTGTTAACTTAATTTTTGTTCTTATGTTTGACCTTACTATAATGCTGCCTATGCTGTTTCCTAAAATATTTCGTAATAATTTGGCTTGCATTTGGCAAGTAACTGGAGAACACCCCACGACGTAGCTTTGCCGGTATTCGTAACGTGGTAGGTAGCATGCCGGCCTACGGTGCAAGAGGTTCGAATCCCAGCACGGGCATGTATGTTTAAGCTTTTTTTATGTTTAGGTAGTTTGTAATCCGTCTCTTACTAAGCTTTGCGCCATAAAACCGGGTAACGTTAGTGAACTCTCTAAAATAATTAAACGTAGAAGCTTTGTTTGTAAACAGGTTTGAATTTTCAAGACGTGAGTTGCATTTGCGTGCCTTGAAATTTGTTTAGTCCATTAGTCCATACTCATAATAATCATACAGACTAAACATAGCTCTCAATAATTCTGCTCGCAATTTATATGCAGTTTAACATCATTCACTGGAAATAAATTAATATATTTTAAACATTTATTGTAGCAAACTATTTACAAATAAGAGCTGTTTGAATACTCTGTATCTCTTCTAATGAAAGAAAATTTAAATGCTTTACAAACAAGAAATATTTTACATTAATTAATTTAATATAGTCGTTAGTAATATTTAATATGAGCATTGTGGATGAATGGTTTGCACAAATTACTATTCTTAGTTTCTTATGTAAAGTTAAGAAACGAAAAAAAAAATGTTGAAAGAACCATTTCTTATTAAAGAAAGAAACAAATATTTCTTTGTTGTCATGATGGGTTATAATAACATTAAACATTTCGCCTTTAGGCGTATGAACTACGCGGAATGTTTGAATTACTTAAGTTTTAATACTAAAGCTTTTTGTATTGGTGTCGCAATGCCTGCTGGTACTCAAGTGTCTAGTTTTTATATATTATGAAAAGTATGTATTCCCCTCAAGACTTTTGCAAATTTGAAAAGATACGCCATGTAATGAATTTTCTCTCAAAACTATTTGTCAAATATTGGTACAATATTTTTTTGTGTAGGCAGTTACTTTTCTGGACAGTTATTTTGAGTGGGGCAAATTATCCTCTCGTTGAAGTTTCTCCGAAAATATCGTGTTTGATAAAATTGTAATTTTTATTTTCTTTGAGATTTTTACGTCTTATTTCATACAACTACAAAATGTTGTGTGTAAATTTACTACATTCTAATTAACATGATACATGATATGTTCGTAGTGAAGAGTGTTAATTTTAATACAGTTCTGTCAAGAAATAAAAAAATTAAAGAACTATTCTTTTGGTTCTTTCAAAGTCAAATAATTACAACTGGTGTATATATATATATATATATATATATATATATATATATGAAGTCTGCGTACAGTACTTAAACTACTCAGTTTATGCTAACAAGTGTCAAAAACAGGCAAATATAAACTAAAAAAAAGTGCTACGCAAGAACTTATTTTACTGTAATTGCCTACACACATTTCCGAAATGCCTTGCGACGTATTATTCACTATTGTGTGTGGTTAGCGAATTAATGTATAGAGTGTCATTAAAATAACAACTATAAAGTAAAAATTGCGTACTTCACGTTACAAAATTATTTGCTAAATACGAAACGCAGATATAACATGTAAAACGTGCACAAAACTGATAAAGGGGGGAAATAATTTTGTTGGTTGCATTTTGGAAAAAAATAACTTTGTAATAAACACATATGGATGTCACTTGATAAACCTGCTTTGAAATAATTTCCTAAATATAAAAGTGTGTAGCAAACGGGCAGTAAATTTTTGACTCATTATTTTGAAATTGGCTGTGATGTATAGCATGTAGCATTAAAGCTCTAAATTTGTCTCTATAAATTTTACATTTCAGTACAGTGGTAAACAACTTTATATATATATATACACTCTTTTCGGTCATTTTTATTAATACTGCAGGTAACCTATCACCGAGTTGGTTTACTAACGTAAGTTTTGAATTTCTTTGGTGGTGGAAAAACACACATATAATTACGATTTTAAAACCTGAACATAAAAATGAATACGATGTATTTATTTGCATGAATGTGTGTTTCAACTATTGAAATTTATATTTGACGAAGTTAAAATTTAAAAAAAAATTACAATACTAGGTCACTAATATGTTGCCCATTTTTTGAATATTTACCAGTTTATGAAACGAATAAACTACTACTGTCATACGATGGAACCCGCGTGCGATTTTCAACTCCAGCTATACTAACTTCAGTTATCCATTGTTTCTCGAAATCCCTTGAGGCAAATTATGTAATGGCTCTCGAATGATGTACACGACCGATTATTCTAAGAGTTTTTGCTATGGAGTAAATTCGTGTCTATCTATTTTTATGATCTCGCTGTCGACAAGACATAGGGACCATGCACGTATTCGTACATTCCTTTATTCATTAATATCGGCTTTCTCGTAGCATCTTATATAATAAGTGTTACAATGGAAACCTAAATGGAAAAATAGGAAAAACTTCATGAAAACACTGCAATGAGAGGACGTTTCCAAAAGACTTAACTATGTTTATTTTTTTCCATCAGTCGGTAGACACTCACTCAAATTACTTGAACAAATGCTAAGCGAATACATGATTATTCCCTTTTGTCGAAACAGCCGGAGAAACGGTAATATGCTTTAAACAATTGTTATTTTTTTACGTGGTTTACCTTAGGGGATATAATGACGTAGCGTTTTAAAACAACCGCCTCAGACATCAAACAAGTTTGTAGCGGCTTCGTCAGCCCACGAATATTCAATTTGTCGGTCTGCAGTTGGAAGGTGAAGTAATGGTGTGTAAGTATAGTGCTAACGTACCAACTACGCGAAGTGTCTTGTGATAACTTGCCCCCGCCCAGCTATTGTGCCCTGGAGATACACAGAGAAAGGAACGCCTACAAGTTATGCATGCCCGCGTAGCAGCCGATGCACAATAAATGCCTGATATTTCAGGGGCTACACGGGCGCAACGAGTACCGAAGTGTTTCCTATTGTTGGAATCACGTACACTAGGTACAACAGATGCGACACGACAGCTGCGACACTAAAAACAATAGATGTCCGATTATCGGCACCGAAGTTTATGTGACGTCAGCGTGCCAAAAATGGCGGACGCATGCGAATTCCTAGTAGAAAAAAATACGATTAATTACGATCGGAATTAAATTTTGCGTCCAAATGTGAGTGAAGCTGGTTGGCTGGCAACAAAATGGGTTTTAGTTTACAAAAATATTTTTTTGTTCGTTTATATTAGCAAATCATACCCTTTTAAAGCAAACGTGTAATCATAGGCTGCATTAATTTCCACATTCCAGAATGCTAGTGGGTATTTCAAATATAATACTAATTAACAGAAAAATATATTAAACACTATGAACATATGTGGCTGTTGTATTAGAGGTTATTATGTAGTTCAAATAACTACATAAAAGTAATATTTTGTTGTATTTGTCGCGCAGCATCCAAACTAGTGTTCGCAATTACGAGAATTTTCAGTGTCGAATCGCAGGAGTAGTGTAATTTCTCTCGCGCATATGCGATTTCATCATATTTATTTCAGGGGGCCGCGGTGACCGAGTTGTTAGAGCGCTCACCTTCCACCAATGTGATCCGGAGTAGGTCTTCGGGTTTTCGCATGTTGGAATCATGCAGGACGACGTCGCTGATCTGCGGGTTTTCTCGGGGATCTCCCGTTTCCCGCCCTTCTCCATCAGGCGTTTCACCATTGTAATGCCTCATTTTATGTGATCCCTCGGAGTAAGCAGATGCTTACGTGTGCGCAGTAATAATGATTCAGTGGGAGAAAATAATAATTTGAAATTTTTATATAATAGTGTTATTTTTATAGACGTTACTTGGAAGTAAATTTAACTCTTGCAAAAAAATCTCAGTCTGTTATCCCATAATAGCATTTCAGAGTCGAAACTTGTACAAATTTTGTTATTATTAATAGCCGTAAAAACTAATGAACGTAATTAAATTATTTTTTTTAACTAGCCTATATGTTACAGGCTTGACGTATATGAAAATCAATTAAAACATGTACGTAGATATTTAAAAAATTCCTGCATTATTTAATTTTTTGCTGCGTTTTAGAATTCTTTTGGAAAGAACAAAGAAATTTTGTAATTGTTTTATATATGTCAGGTGAGATATAGTTTCAATGATAATTTTGTAATTTTACTATGTTCGTTGGATTTTACGATTTGTAAGGACAAAAACCATGCAAATTTGGACTTTTAAACGCCATTTCGAAAAAAAAAAATTGGCTTATATAAAATTTTTGTTCAAACTATTCTCCCATGTAACGTGTATGAAACTAGCACTATTTTATACAAAAAGTTATAATTATGATTGTTACCGACATGAACACCATTATAGGTACGATACACTGGACACCGATACCTCCTCGTTAGGTATTTATTCATGAGTTATCCTATTTCTTCGATTCCCGAGTCTTTCGAAGAGAGAATAGGTCAAGCTATGATAGTTTGGATGTCGTCGTTTGACGTGCGTTTTGGTTCCAAGACTTTGCCGAACGCCTACAAGAGTCTGATCGCATCTCGCGACACCATCTTCCAACCGCTCCCTTACTTACATTTCTCCTCCCTCCACTACCCGAAATCCCTCTTACCATCCCATTTATGTTCTGGAACTTCTCAATATTCTAGGCCAGAGTGTCAGTTCCCATTCCGACCACGTCGCCTTTTAGTCGCGTACCCAGACTTCGGGTCGGACACGTATTATCGCTACTGCGCGCGCATACATGCATGCACGTCAAAACCGATTACAAGCAAGCGACATACTAATAAGAATGGCATCACGACTGAAACCTTGCGTGTTAACACATTCTCTGGACGTCTGGCCAGTGCTTCATGCATGTGAATTACTTCCTTGCCCGCTTACTAACTGTGGCTAGTTAATTCCAACGTTGTTCAAGCGGCACTTGTTTAAATGTTTTCCGCGAATGTTTGAAATACTTCCTGTCATATTACCCAGGATCTTGCCTGCTAAAATGTGCAAAAATTGTATTTACTTTAACATGTAAAGCAAATTATGAAAAATTGTTTTTAAAATAACTTCGGAAAAGAAGTCAAAACTATAGTTTAAATAATTGTTATAGCCGAAATTAAGTCTAAATTAGTATATATATATATATGTCAAAAAATTGTATGGTAGAAGCAAATTCTAGGGAAGGTTTTTCTAAACTGGTAACAAGGAGTTTTTAAGCACTCACGCGTTATTGTTTCGAAGTATCCTAACAGTGTACAACTGTTGAATGTAACGAATAAAGGATCTGTATGTTACCTAACACACATCAGAAAAGGTGGTGAGTAAACATACTTGGCCTTACAAAACAAAGTACTGAGTTGGATGTAAATTGTGAACCAAGAAAAGTAATTAAACGTGCTACTAAGGAATGACAAACAAATATATTGTTTTAATTAAAGTATGGTATGCCTCCTGCATGCTGATACTATCGTGACACTAAACAATAAAACAAAAATTCACTATATATCGTTATTTAAAAGTATTTTTTTGAATGGTCCGAAAATTCCCACCCGTCAAATTTAACTGTAAACGTACTAAAAGGTAACTGTATTGCGGATAAATATGACTGGGTAGTAGATGTGAGTGATTTTAGCCTACTTTCCGAAGAGAAAAGCAGGCTTAAGAGATAACCTTCCTATGGTTGTCTGTGTTATTGTGTCGCGTGTCCTCTCTCTCTCTCTTCCTCTCTTTGGGTCCCCTAAAACATTTTAAGCCGTAAACTGAATTTTATCACCCTACATCCACATAGAATTATTTCTTAGTAAGCTGACCTGACTGTTATGTATATTTTCTCTGCCCTGTACATATTTTAGCATCAACGAACATTTAAACCATTTGTTTAACACTCGCGTTGAGTAAGTATATACTTTTCAGAATGTTAACAATATCGGAATACATATAGTACCTACTTGGTAAGGTGACTTGACTTGCTTTGTTCATGCTATGTTCGTTTCATTAATGGAAGCACATTCAAAAATTTGTTGTTCCATACCAAATACCTATTATGTATTTTGTTTACACTCCGTTAAGAGTGACCGTTAATTTTTTGGTCACACAAAAAATTTGAGGAGTAGGTTGGGCATAAGGGGTATGGAAAGACAAGACGTCAAGGAAATGACTAGGATACTCAATTAACGTTAAAATCTGAACAACTAATCATAATTTGATGAGACGTTTTTTCTGATTACATATATTATTTGCAAACGTCTGTACTTGCAGCACTAGGCGGTGGTACGCTTTTCCATCAAATTAAAAACTAAAAACTGTTTATAGAAATACAAGGACTTGAAGCCACAAAATCCATAAAAATGGAAACGTTAATTGTTATTGTTTTTAATGCAAATATATCTAGTTCTATATAATAACCGATTTTCAATAATCCTCGCGTTTTGATTTGAAAATAAATATTTATCCAATAACCTCTCGCGCAGAGCTTTTTGGATGTTAAAATTATTTTCAAATGAAAACGCGAGTATTTTTGAAATTCGGTTATTAAATAGGCCTGGATATTATCACGTTAAAAAATATAAAAATTTTAATTTTCCAGGTTATGGATTTTGTGGGCTCAAGCGCTTATATTTTTTTTTAAGTTTTTATTTTTTTACTCTAAAGCAAAGCATGCTACCGCCTAGTGCTGTACGAACATACGTCCGCAAAAAAAAAAAAATACGTACTCAGCAAAAACTTCTCATCGAATTATGATTAGTAGTTCAGAGTTTATCGTCAATTAAGTATTCCAGTCGTTCCTTTGACATCTTGTCTTTCCATACCCCTTAACATGCCATCAACTGTAAGAGCACTAGAGAATAGGTGAAAACTTACACAGCACTAAATGTGACAATTAAAATGCGTAAATGTCTTAAGGCAGCACTTACAGACTAACCTTTACGTTATTACTCGACATGTAACAACATTTCGGCATTGTCGTTTTCATTACAACCACTTCAGAGGGGATCAGGGTGTAATATTAACGACCATGAATCTAAAGTAAAAATTGCCTGTTCCAATAAATGCATGTTCTTTTAATGTGGCATATCATAGGACTGCTCAACAACAAAATTTGATTGGAATAGATTAATTTATATATTATAATGTTACCTTTAATAGAACTACTGATGTGCAAAAAATTTGGTTAAAATATATGTTATTTTTGTAGAAGTAATAAATTTAATAATAAACGTTAGTCACATTTACTTCATGAGACGTGAGAAGAAGAGATACTCAAGTTCATATCATACAGCAGTGGAATTTTGTTATTACCTTGTTAATTTCATCTAACAGTTACGTAACACGTATCACACGAGTTTTTAATAACAGTTCCACGCATTATTATTTAGGTTAGTTGCCATATCCACACAAACAGGCACATGTAAAAACACTCTATTTTCGCAATAGGTAAAAATAAATGTGGTGTTAAACTTGATATTCGTTGTGCAGTTGGAAGTCGTAAGGGACTCCAAACTGAGTGACAAATCAACTGATTTTATTCAAATTTTATAATGAAATAGTACAAGTATTATTTGAATGTTATATGTAGCAAACATATATTTAATACAACAGTGGTGTTGCCCCCTGATTCATATCGTAACTTGACAATATCTAATTTCTGATACACTAACCAACCACACCCTTTTATTTTATTTATATAGTTTGGAACAAGCTAAAATCGCAATAATGCTCTACAAGTGTATTTTTCAATCAGAACTAAAAACTATAAACGTATAAAACTTGACAATAAATTTTTAAAATAAAACTTGAAATATTATACCGTAGGACCTACAGTTTGTAGAGAGATGTTTAATTTTTAAAGGATAATCTTAAAGTTACTATAGTACGTTCAATGATTAAATATAATAATACCAATTTAACATGTAATACTACATGTACAAAATTACTTTTCCATAAAATCATGCATAATATCAAAATTCAAACCTGTGGTGTGTAAAGCTCTGAGCAGAGATTCACGTCACATAAACAATTAACGATAATACATACATCAATAGTACTGTTTTTTATTTGTCACAAATTGGTCGTTTATATTTTAATTGTATGGTATCTGAGGCTTTAAAAAAAGTAATTTATTTTAATTTACATAATGAGATTGATATTTTGTTCGCGTTTTCTGTTGAAGGGAGTCACGGACTATTCATTTCTCTTTTTACATTTGTATTGAACGCGGCATTCCTAATTTAACACTTTTTATAACTCAAACGAGATTTCCGTTCTTCTAAGAGCTACACATTTTTTTTTAACTGTCGCTTTGTTGCCGAATTATGAAACTTGATCGAATTTTCAGTTAACGTTTACAGTTTCAATGACGAGTGTAGGTTTATTTACTAACGTCAGCAATGTTACGTCTTTTATATACTTCGGCAATAAAATTGACACATTGCGCCTGAAGCTGAATTATATTTGCTGGATATTTCTAGAATATTTGAGAGAAACATGTCTTTTGCAGCATTTAATTAAGGTAATATAGTCAACTATTCACCTAATTAATGTCAGTAGCATTAAATACAGTATATGTGGCAAAATATTAAAACTTAACTATACATGTATTAGTTTATATAGGGCAGTATGCATTTCAGAGAGTTCAATCTAACAGAATAACGTGCATATTCGTTTACTAGCTTCTAAATAACAGTCCTTTAACATGTGACCCTTACAGAATGTAAAAATGTTAATTACATACCAAAAAAAGTACACTGAAAGTTTCGAACAGCAAGCGTAAAGACATGATGACGTGTTACCTTTTAGTGAATTTTTTCTCTGATACTGGATGATATATATATGACTACTCTTGCCCTTGTTGAATAAACATTTGTTTTCTAAAATATTTGTTTTGATTACAATATAATTTTCCCATGGGCATCAATATTTGGGGTGCAGATTACAACAAAAAAATAATAAAAATATAACGTCTCTATTCCGAATTCGTCAAAGCACGCTGCTTTGTAACTTTTTAGCTCGATGATTACATTTCCCATTTCAACACCCTCCCACAATTTCTCGGAAGTGAAGAAGGTTTCCTTTCTTCACAAACGCTATTGGCAAACTGCTCATATCCCTTTATAACTGCGACAATGGCAGGCAAATATTTGAACAGTTTGCATGCCTAAACGGTATGTGTATTAGCGGAAAATCAGACAAGACTTCTGAAAAGTTAACAAATGGAAATTATATCACGAACCACGAAACGAATGTTATTGTCTCACCAAATTTCAACGATTGTTTTCTCGAATATACAAGATTACGTGATACTGATTATAGCTGACCGTATTTGGCTTTGCAACACTCTTATTCTTGGGATGGTAGATAACGGAATGAATGTAGTTACGTTCGAGATTGCGATAAAATATGAAAATAATGTGGGTATGTTGAAGATTTCAGTGACTATAGTAATGTCGATAGTTAACAATACAATTTAACATTGAAACCTCAATACATTAAGATACGTTAAAATTAAACCTTTTTAAAAAAATGTGAAATACATCTAGTTCATCACACAAAACAAAACAATTACTTGCAGTTGCAAAAGCTGAGATGTACAAACAACGTTCCTGCAATTGAATGTTCAAATGTTACTTTTCATATCAAATTTGTTGTTTATGTAGCGAAAATGTCGCTCGGTAAGCTGCTTGCGTGTAAGTGAAAGATTCTAATTTTCGTTCCTGCTGGCTTATAGTCGAGGATTTCTAAATGTCTACTGCTGTTCTTATCATAATTAAATCTTAAACTGCAGCACGTAGGCATACACAAAATCTTGCTAACAAATAATATTATTTAGTTGTAGAATAATGCTTATACGCCTTTAATATTTTTTTCGAAATGGAAACATAACCAAGCTATTTAATTACTCTGAAAATGTATTTACGTGTGTATAGTTTGTACTATCGCTAATTTAATTAAGTTAATAAAACATCCGTAGTTACTGCCCTATTTTTTTTTACTTTTTTTAGTATACTTAAATATCATTTTGTATTATTCAGCCAGTTCAATAAATTTTATGTTACAAAATGCAAATCTCAGAAACAAACTATCGTATTCTTTAGTAGCATTTCATAAACGGTTGTTAAAACCCATATTGTATTCCTAATGCAATTTTCTGTGGTGTTACCTGACTCGAAGTGTTTACAATTCTCAAGTGATTCGCTTGTGAAGTTAAGAACAGTTGTTTTCAGACTGCGAAATAAATGCTGTGTTATACTTTACAATCTGGCTGCCACCTCAACAAGGTCAATTATACCTGCTGTTTACTAATGAAAAAGTAAAACGTAATTTTTAATTTGAAGCTGTAAAAAAATTATCATTGTTAATTTATGCATTTGGGAATCGTGCAGGGTGATACAACAATTTAGCGGGTTTTCGCAGGTATATGCCATTTTCCTCGCAATTCTCATTCCGTCACTTTACCATTGTAAGTCCTTATTTCATTCCACACTCCGGTGCGCTCTGAAGTAGGTCTGCATCCGGCGTGCGTTGCCCTGGCCCTATGTAATGTAACGTCAGTTTACACAACCGGTAGTTAAGGCCTCCGGTTCCTATTTATGCTGTTTTTGCAAGTTTAATTTTTAAAATCCTGAAAGGGAGCAGATATCGAAAAACTGTTACATAGAATTGTTGGAAACTGTTTGTAGTATGTAGCCAATTTTTTTCAAAATATAAGTTCCTATAAACTTGACTGGTTCTAGACTTAATTAAATTTTCATAAAGTCAATAACTAGCCAAAATTATAAAATTTTATGTTTTTTTTTTTTTTTTACGTATAGACATGGTACAAAGAGTTTCCAACATTTCTATGTCACAGTTTTGAGATATCTTTTCTCTTCCAGGATTTTAAAAATGTTATTAAAATAGCATAAATAAATACCCGTGGCCTTAACATTTTGAGAACTGCACACATTTTCTTTAAATCCAGACAAGACCATTGCATAGACACCAGTATAACTTCTATATGTGCCACCACTTAAAGACTATCCAATTTGTTAGAACCGCACTAGTCACTCCCACGATACCGCACCATGCACAACATCTGTCGTATTTGAAGCGAAGATAGCCGAATTAACTGAGTCCCATTCAGTAACAGTGAAATGTAACCTGACTTAGAAGAAACAGTGTTCATCTGAGCTGTTCACATAACGGTTCATTTTATAAACGAATGGAACAGGTAACGCTGCTGTAGAGTTCTAGTAAGAGAGTAGGTATGTGATTATCGCAGAATAATTACGTGTAAGTTGAAAGCCAAGAGGGTATTCTACTTTACTGGTACTTCTGGGATTGGATGAAGTTTGTTTTGCCACGCTTGTGACGACTGCAAGCAAGTCTAAACGAGGGACTTGGTTTTGCAATCACATGCTGTACTTTTATAGTGTTAAAGGTTATACATAATCGATTGTGCCAGAGCGGATAAAGGACTGACAAATATAGGCTTCCACAGATGAATATACGAAGTTCTCTCAACTCCAATTTTAAACACTATAGCGACATTTAAAATATAATCTTAACAATTTCACTTTCTACGACTGAGACATTTTCGACGAAGTGTAGCCAAACTACACTCAGACATTGTCTTAAGAGAATATGTTATAAAAAATTATATTTCACCGTAACTGGAGAAAGAAAAAACCTTTATCGAATATTTCCGAAGTTCAGGGCATACAGAGTGGCAAGTTATGCAAGCAGAAACAAATGCAATTAAATAAAAACGCATTGAAATTATGCGCATGTACAAATGCATGCAACTAACAAACAGTTAATTTTATTAAGTACTTAATGAAACTACATGTAAAAATGAAAACTATATTACGGAGATGGCAACGGACGGTGCCAGATACGTCAGAATATTTCGTGCTCCGAAATTTGAATATTTTAGGGGTAATTCTTTCCAACTTCCGCCGTCTGTGAAAATAAATCTCTCGTCATTTAACGATCAGCAAATTTCACTTTATTATACGGAAGCAGACTTGACTTCAAGTTTCTGGGTATTCACGTGACTTCTGCCCTTGTCCAGTAGTTTGTGCGAGGCGCTTGAAGAACTTCTTCAGCTAATCATAATAGATCAACTGTAAAATGCGCACTAGCCTGTAATTAAAACACACAAAGATATGACGGTCAAGAGTCAATAAACAGAAGCTCGTAAATTTTGGCGAATTTCATTTCCCTCGTTTACTATTTTCGTGAATAGGTCACTGTTTCTGAAACTTTTCCTTTAGAACTGTGAACCAATAGAAGACTTGCATGAAAACACTCACTGACTCCCGCGCTACCTTGTCACTGGAGCAACAGCCAATAGACAAGTATCTGAGGACAGAGAGTACATAGGACTGTGGAGTCTAGCCGGCTGCTCGTTGAACCCGCGAAATATTATGGTCTCTACCAATAACTAGGGAAATTAACATTTCGCGAGTTCAACGACATGCTTGTTAGAATCCATTGTTATATTCATGCACAAGTCCCGACCATTTGTCCATTAGCTGCTACTCACTGGAACAATACACAATGAACGAATGGACGGGGCTTGAGTATGCATAGGACAGTGGATGATAACACGTCGGTCATTGAGTGAGTGAGATTTTAGTCAGCGCTTAGCAGCGAGGTCTTCAGCGCTGGTGAAGGGTGACATGAAGTGAGAATGGAGCGGCGCCGGAGTAAAGGGGTGGAGGAAACGGTAGATCCCCGAGAAAACCCGCCGACCAACGACATCGTCCGGCACGATTCCCACATGCGAAATCCGAGGACCGACCCCGCTGGGAATCAAACCCGGATCATCTTGGTGGGAGACGAGAGGTCTGACCCCTCGACCACTACGGGCCCTCGGTCATTGAACTCGCGAATTATTCGTTTCCCTACCAATAACGTCACGTAGTGTGTTCGAGTAAATACAGATCAGTGAATTCTTTCTTGCCAGTCGCAAAATAATAATTAAACATTTGCGCGTCTCTATCGATGAGTAGACACACCGGCTTATCGCGCGAAAAAACTGACTGTTTATCGCTGACTTCATTCGTTATTGGCTTTGCTTTGACTTGGTGAGTGGTGACTTAGGTGAGTCATAACTGAACGCTTTTGATTTGTCTGTAAACAGATAAACTATCCTTCTTCCAACCGTGCAAAGTGCAGGACTGTATACTGCTTTGCAAAATACGTCGGCACGAAATATTCTCGCGATATTCCACTATCTCAAACGATGAGTTATGAATCTCTTTCCATACGGTCCTTGGTATGCACTTATGGTAAACGCTACACTGTAAATAACTTCCAAAATAATACTAGATGTTTTTAACCAATACACTTTATTTGACTGTTGCCGTGCTTCAGCTTGTAAATAGAGCAAATTAATATATAATTTATGCTATCGAAGACAGGTAACACCAGTATACACTTTGTTGTTTCCTATAAACTTAAGGGGGAGTTTAAAACTTTTTATTGTATTTCCAATTTGGGGTCAATAACATTTATACAAATTGTATTATAAAAATTTTCTCTTCGACAAAGCACAGTATATGTTCTTGGCAAACTGCTTTACATAAATAATAATGTAATCTTTCGTTACTATGTCATGCAGGATTATTGCACAAGAATTCTAGAAAGTTAACCTATTTTTTTCTTGCAATGATTCTCCACTACAAATTAATGAAATATTATATTATTATTATGGCAAGCAGTTTCCAAAAATATATCCTACGCTTTGTCAATGAGAAAATTTTGATAATACAATTTGAATAAATGCTATGGATCAAAAGCTAAAAATACAATTAATTGTCGAACACTTCCCTTTAAGAAACGCTGCCATCGATGTTTGGGAAACAATTTAACCATACCTACTTACTTGGCACTCCTTATGGATTGGTATGATAAATTTGGGAATAAATTTTACAGTGTATATGGCACTGTGACTGACATTACGTTTTTTTTTTATTTACCGGCATTATAGGTCACGTAATATAGTTGTGGACGAGCCTATCCCTCACTCACCTCCTGAGAAGAGGAAGACATTGCAATGCAGCCTTTCATTGCCGCCAACTTCGCCAAGAATGGTCGTTGTAGCCGGCCGCGGCGCGAACGAACAACGCCGAGTAAATAATTCATAACTCCCGCGGCGCTTCGGGCAGAAGTCGTCTTCATTAAAGACTCTGTCGGCGGTTCCGAGCCGAACACTCCCCTTCCCCCCTCGCTCAACTATCATAGCCCGGAGGACCAGGTTAACCCTGACGCTTATGTATGTATGAGGTGGTTATGGGGAGGGAGGGGGGCTAGTAACCAGACGCCTACGCACACAATCTCCAGCACGCATGCATACGCCCGTGCACGAAGCCGCTGGTTCCCGCTAACCAAGGCGGTCGCGGATGTTGGAGCTGCTGGATTGGTGGAGGGGGGGGGGGACGCCGATGCGTGGATAATTTGAAGGCATGAAGAACATATTCACCGGTGTAATTCTCCCCCCGGCCTCCTCCACACCCTACGACCATACATGTAAGCGTTCAAATTCGTGGCAGGAAGTTATTTTAAAACCCCCCTTTCCCCTAATATACCTTCCAGCACTTCACCAGACCCCCGCACCGTCGTTATAACTATACTTCCCACGAGGCCGGCGCCGCATTCCGGATGTCTGATATCGTAGGCGCCGGGCGACTGACCTTGGCATGTCAAGGGGGTGGGGAAAGGAGAGAAGGGTTGAATGGCTTCACGGAATAGTTTTGAAGTTACCACGCCTTGCATGCGGAGTAGGCAAGCGAGAGGTGATGGAAATGGTTTTTGGGGAGGGGATACACGGAGAGTTGCCGCGAATTTTTACCTCGCTCCAGGTCATAATACTCCATTCATCCATGCGTGCATGTCGATCCGCGCGCAAGAACGTAGGAGCCACGAGCGATTGGAACCATTTCCCTAGCTTTAGGTAAACTCATCCTGTAAAAGACGCACGTCAAAGTACGCGGGTAGAAATTTCGATTTATGGCTATGGCACGAAGTGCAAGGTGAATAATTCAATAAGAAACTTCTAATTTTACTGTACATTAAAATGTAATATTTTTAATATTACAAGTTTGAGCCTAGGTATTTGTTCCGGGCCTGGGACCGTTTGGAAACATAACATGGTATTTCTTATCTCTTGACATTGACAATTTGCGAATTCTTAATAATCGAGATAACATAGTTTGGGAAGGACTGTATCTGTACCCAAAATAAGTTCGTGTTATTAGTACAAATGGTAAATTTTGACAAAATAGAAGAATTTTATAATTCTGTCTTGTTTCTTTTTTTAAGTAACATGCCCTGTTGTATTTCGAATTAAAGTGATCCAGTACTTACATATATACGTCGCATTTTCTTCTCCTGTAGTTTTTGTTAGCTCGTTGAACTAGATTAGGTTTAATGTTGTTGTAGAGTTAGCTATTGTGGCTTTGAGTTTCATCGACAACAAGTCATATAAGACAGTTACACACAGCTTGATACAAGACAGGATCTGTAACAGAAATCGGCCATGGCTTATGTTTAGACACGTAGAGAGTCAATAAAACACTGAGGGATAATTGAATAAAGGAGGAACTTATGTGTAAGACACAAACTACATCCTACAATTACATAAAACTTACCACGAACACATATTCACAAAAAATAAAATACCAACAGAAACCAAGATAAAATAAACAAAACCACTGAAAATCATTGATTGCGCAGTTATGACAGCTCAAGTACCTTGATGAATTCTTTGTTTTATTTGTTTGTAGGCGTTATTTGCTGCCGAGTTGTATTCTTTTTTCAGAAAATCCACGAAATATAATGAAAGACTAAGTTTCCTCGAATTTTCGGTTTCTAGTCCATGGATTGGACGATACGTTATTTTTATTCATTTGCAGTTATGGTATAAATAGGGCACGTTTCCTCTACTCTTATGACTGTGAATTCATATTTGTGTCAACCAGGTTTCATGTAACATAGTTTATGTCTATGTATTACCAGTACTCTTTTAATTAGTCCGACATTGGATTTTTTGTTGGTATCTTGGTTTCAGTTTTGAATTTGGTTGTGATAATTTTGTGTGTTCTTTTTTTGTATCTTTCGTAGTTGCTTGTATGATATTATGATAATTATTGTATTTATTTTCGATTATTCCTCTTTAGGAGAGTATGGGAACTTGAGACAATCACTTTTTTTCACTTTCTTTTCTGTTCTTCCTTACTTTCCAAACCTCTATATTAATTCACAGTTAATTTCGTTCCTATTTTCTATCCATGTTTCACTTTTTTTTGAGACTTGCCAAATCTTCGTGTTGACTGATTTTATTTTTTAATTGTTTTCTGACCTTTATTTCTTCAACTGAGATTTTCAATCACTTCAGTTCTCCTTGTGGTCCTTAATCCAACTGGATTTTATTTAACTTGCATTAACAAGGTTGAAAATTGTCTTGGTGAAACTGTTTTTATCGTTCCTACATAGGTGTCCGTAGAACTGTAGGCGTCTTTTCCTAAATCTATCTAAATACGTTCTGTGTTTCTATAGAGTTCCTTTGTAGGTAGTCTGAACGATATTCCTTCCCGAAGAACAGAATTGTGTATTATGTTTACACCCTACTAGTTTTTCTTAAGAGTTTCTCTGCCATGCTTAATTACCTTGGACAACAAAGCGTTGCAATAAAACGTGTGCACAACATTATTCTTAGTAATTTACTCATACCGCAGTAAACTTTAAATTAAATAATGAAGTCTCGAACGTATCGGACACTTAAAATAGCGGACTGGCTTGCCATCAATTTATTACAGGCTTGTAATTCCTGTAGCGATGTGAGGTTAGCACACTTACGTCCTGACTTAAATTTTTTTGTTGTGGTTTAAAACTAATTGTAGTGGTACTTCGATTGAGTAGGTTATTTATTATCATTGTCACAGATGTGAAAATATAATATAATAAAAATGTTTAGTTAGAGAACACACGTAGAAAATTTGATTAAACACTGTATACAGCAGTTCAGCTATTACCGTGAGTTTTAAAACAAAATATTTACGTAAATTGCAGTAAATATTTTGAGTAAACGTAACTAACCAAAAATTTTGTAGTTATAAGATACTTTTTAAAACTACCAGGCATTCACTTAATTAAAAATCAGTCTCTTAAAGGTAATAACAACCTAAAGAGACCAATTACTAATATCAATGCTAAAGATATACATGTATTGATTGTTGTGTCGGAATAGGTTCGACACAGTCACATGTTCTTTGTTAAAATATGTTTCAGCAAGCGGCATATTTATGGATTTAATTGTGAAACGTAAACTTTATGGAAAATGTTTAGTACGTGTTTTAGTTGTTTCCTCGAATTAGCAGTAAAACGTTTAAACATTTGTATCTTAAATGTAAGTACGACACTTCCGTAAAATCAAACAATTTGCTCTTCTTTATTACAAACATTTGTAATATTACTTACTTCGGTTCCGTGAGAAGACCGTTTAATAAACCTAGCAAGTTTACTTCTCATTAAATAAAAATAACAAAGTCTCAATATTACTACTTAGCAATTCTAATTAATACGCTGCAGATCGGATTACTAATCACTAACTTACACAAACAAATCTGACTACACTCGATTTATTTCGGTTTTATGGGCATGACTTTATTCGCGAATAGGAGAATTGTGCCGTCGTATAAATATTGTTCTGTAAACGTTCGTTAAAATTAATAACTTTATCCAATTCTCATAGATTAAAAATAAATCACCTTCCAAACAACCATATCTTACATATTAATGTATTGTTAATTCGTAATTAACTGTGACTGATTTATGACCAAAAAACATCAAATACCTATGCACAATAAATAGTTGACCAAACGATAAACCGGTACTAGTTGTAAAACAAAAAGCAATTTATATGCTATTATGAAGTCACTAAAGTTTTCGAAATATTGATCATTCTTATTGTGACTTTTGCCAAATTTTGTAAATGTTATTGATTATGAAAATGTTTTTTAACGTTATTTTTTATAATTGAATGATTATTTATTCAAGTAAATCGAGGGATTTTAAATGACTCTCTGTGTCAATAGAAATAGGCGAAGGAAATATTCCCGGAAAAGATAAACACTTTGAGAGAAGTTTCACTGATTCAAACTACTACGCATCTGAGTTATTAATAGTTTATTAATACCCATGAGCTTTTCGAGAAACCTTAATGATTATGTATGTGCACATCAGTAAAAAAATAATTATTCAGTGAATGAGGGAGTTGTGACACTGTTACAAAGGTATGCACATATTGTAATTTGGTGACGATATTTGGTAGAATGTCCAAAAACGTGCAAACTAGGATTGTGGCAAAAATGTATATCTAGCTAAGCTATGTAATATTTTTATGGTTTAATATTGAGAGAATCACACATCATTTGTACATTTCGTAAATTAGCTTCCGAAGTATCGAGAATATATATTTTTTTTACTTTTGAACAATGTTGTACACTTACAAAATGCAAACAAAACGAAAATAAATAGTGTAGTAGCCAATGCGATATCATTAGAATTATTAATCTAGTAGGCTGCAGAATGTTAATTATCTTTCTTTGGTGTTAAGAAAGATTGCATGGTGGAATTTGGTGTTTTACTCATTAAAGGATCTCATATTTGGAACTATAATACGAATGCAGAGGTTCGAAGCTTTAAAACTAAGTATACATGTATAGCATCGGTGCTATTTAAATGTACAGCCCTCTTTGGCATTCTTGCTTTCTTCTCGCTACGTTTATTGTGAACATCGGAGGACTGTAAGTTTTCCACCTCAGCGACGTTATCGCCAACACTGGAGCCTTTACGTACGGTGCAGCTATCACGCTGAATACCAACTACGTGGCGAGGTTAGTCAAATAGCCGTCTGGGCGCCAAGTTTCTCACAATGCTGTGGTGATTTCTCTTAGAGCTTCTCGCCTTTATTCGCTTTCACCTCACGTTCCACGAAAACGCGACACAACACATCAGGCAGAATATCCACTGGAGTAAAAAAACATTTTTTTTGTCTTTTTCGCAATTTTTTGAGGATCATGCTTACTGAAGCTACATCCACATATTTCATACAATGTTTTATCTATTTGCTTCTCTTAAGCGTCTACTCGGATGCCACAGCTACCTTTAAATCCACGGGTTCTTATTTAAGAATTTTTTCGCGTGTTTAATATTTTAAATCGTGAAAGGAAGAAGATACCGTAAAACCGTTACACATAAATATTGAAAATTGTTCGTACTATGTAGCCTATTTTTTTTTTTTTTTTTCGAAACCGAAGTTTCGATGGTTTTTCCTAATTACAGATTAAATTATATTTTCTTAATGTCTATAACTACCCAAAATGATAAAATCGTATCATTTGAAGATTTTTCTATGAAACGGTTTCGTAATGTCGGCTCCTTTCTGAAATTTAAAAAGTAAATCCTACTAAAATAGCGTAACTAGGAACACGTGGTCTTCACCTACTCGCTTGGGTTGATTGCCATACATGCAATATTTGATGTATAAGCTATGAGTTTATAACTACACATAGAAGTGTACAGGAATCCGAGACAAAGCAAATAAATACAGAACATTTGTGTTCCTAGGGTAGGGAACGATTTTTAAGGTGTCCACGTGGCAATAATACATAATTTTATATTTTCATGACAGAAATGTTCGTTTTATATACGTTACTTGTGACTACATATTCCACCTGTAAAAATGTTTCAGCTCTCGCAGTTTTTCCACAGCAGCATGCCAAAGTCACAATTTGCAAGTTACGGGAACTTAGTAATAACCAAAACCAAGTGACCTACTGAAATGAAATAATTTACACTGAAATGAGGTATTATGGGCAGCTTGCTAAAATGTTTAAGAACACAGTCCATTTTCATTTTTTTTTTTAATTTTCCATAAATGAAGTTAACTGTCATAATTTTCAGATTTAAAAATATATAATAAAGGAATCTCATAGCGAGTTTTTAAATATTTTAACATATTGTACACAATCTCTATTTTCAGTGTAAATTATTTTATTCTTGTGAGACATTTGGTTTTTCTAATTACGATGTTCTGGTAACTTGCAAATTTTTATTTTGCCATGTCGATATGGGAAAGCAATGAGAGTTAAAACGTCTTTACAAGTAGAAAATACAGTCACAAGTAACAGCTATAAGGGGATCACTTTGCCGCGCAAATATAAAATTATGAATATTTGCCATGTGTACGCCCTTAAATCGCTCTACAAACGTGTACTTGTATGCACATGCACCGATAGTTACACAGGTGTGATAACTCACAAGTTTAAGGAGAACACGTTGCAAAATATTGTTTAGCCGTATCTCCATCATAATTTTGTACTTACATTTTTTTTTCTGGAATTGATTTATCATTCTAATAAAAACGACATAATTAATTGTGTTTGTAATATCTTTAAACACAATTTTCTTCACACAGACGTTCGCTATACATCATACTTTCTGAAGAAAGTACAGGCCTAAACAATTATTTTGCGCACAGTTTAAAACATCTGGTGTCTATTGTATAATGAGAGTGCAACTACGATTTTCAAAACCAATTCACGCTGGAAGACTGTAGACACTGTCTAACTGTGAATATATTAATGCTTACATTTTAAAGATATGTTGTAAATTTTAATAGATAAATCGGTTATTTACCACCAATCAGGACCCTGCGGTTTTCGCACGAATTAAAATTTGGTTTATATCGTCATAGTATACAAGGAGAAACTATATAATGCAAACTGTAACTACTACAATCTGTTTAAAACCTAATTTTTCCTATTTAATATGTCTGTAAAATTATTTTAAAAAAACATGTAATATTTCAGTACAAGTTCTATTATTTCAGGGAAAAAATAAGATTGTACCACAAGCCGATAGAAAATTATTCTGGTTTACGATGAGTAAAACAACACTTGGACCAGACGTCTTTTACCTAGCCACAATCACTACGAAACTCTAGACGGTAAAACATGTTTGACTATGAGTGACGAACAAACGCGTCAAGCAACTTTTCTTTCACGAGGCGAAATGTTTACCTCTTCATTCTTGTACCTGGTCGTCGAATACGATGATGAAGCATATTCCGTTTGAACACGTGTTCGTTTCGTAAGAGCACTCATGCCCAGAACTCGTTTCCTGACACGATGAAGTGCAAACAACAGTAAAATCTATGGACAATGGTAGAAATGAATAAACCTGGTAGACCTGAAGTCACTTAACCACACCTTGAAAGACTAAAACTCAGAGGTACGGAAATGAACGCTATCCAATCAGTTTCCTTCCTTACTTACCGCGTCACTTTGGCTTGTGATTAGGAATACCTTCAACGTATACCTTTAAATATGTTGTAAGTTCACGTATCAACAGTTGGCAGTTTTTGTGTGAAATTACACCACAAATACACACACATATGTTATATTATTTATGCCATATCTTCAAAAGTTTCTCAAATAATCGGAAGTTTTAATTTAAAATAGAATATAAAATAAATTTGTTTCTAACTGCATAACGTGTACAACATGTTTCAAAGTCTACTTTTAAATTGTTTTTATTGGAAAATAAAATTTGCCGAGAAAAATATGAACGTCTGTATTGCATGTGTACATGAAACTTCATTAGGTAAGATAAACATTTTCTGAAATCAAAATTGTTAGTAACTTATACAACTATGAGGTAAATATAAGTGATTAACATAATGTGACTAATATTATAAGTTTAGTATTTTACTTATAAAACATATACAATAAACAGTTATTCTTAATGTATTTAAATACACGAATACTCATGTCCTAGATGTAAAAGGCACGATAAAATAAGACTTGTTCATATGTAAAAAAGATTATCTTTTGAAAACTATCGTATTAGCTTTTATCGTCAAGTAATTCATACCCAAAACGTTCAGAACAAACTTGCTTATTAGTTATGAATTATTAATAATAATTTTATAGTAATTTACCGCAGTGATTCAAAGTATCAACATTTAAAACGAACATTATATGCTAACGCAAGACTCGAATCTGTTAATAACCAGTATATTCTTCCTAGGCCTTACTCGGACGGGATAACTGTATTCAAATGTAATGTATTGTAGCGTGGGAAGGCAGAGAGCATTTAATAATAAAAAAATGACGTGTATTTTGCAGTGAATGATCTCGGTTTACATGCAAGTCATGAAACGATTAATGCATATTTAAAAACAATTTAATTAATAAATATATTATTACATGTAACATTACTTCAGTTCGCCGCTTGTTTGTACCTGTTTTGCGTGTAGGAGACTCAAATTAAGTTAAATTATACGGACTAAACTTACACGCACAACTCGTTCCCCGTCGCCCCTATGTGCAAGGCGCTTACCTGACACGCAGTGTTTCCGTTGTACCGCTGGAACTGTGATATTAGGCAGTGAACTTGTCATATTGCTGGTAGAAATAACGTAGCAGAACCTCTATGAGTATTATATAAATCTGAGCAGTACATATCAACATTTAGCTGTACGTAAAGTGTTTTTTTGGCCACATTGAAATGCATTTAACTAATATTTACAATAAACGTGGTGTTTTGAAAGTACTAGAAAGTTCTTCTGAACACAGTTACTTTTCCGTAGACAACCAGTTCGTAACCATGTCGAAAGTAAATGTGAATTTTTAACCAGTTTTAAAAGAAAAAAACATTTAGGGAGTATTATTTTCAGATACATATTCCTTATTTTCGTGACTTTTAAAAGTGTAAATACTATGTTATTAGTAACGCAGTTAAAATCTTTTGTAAATTTATTATGGACCATATATTATATTATTTATACACGATGACTAGAAGCGTGCAAAATTCATGTTATTTTATACAGCACTCTAGACTCAAAATGGCTATTTTCTTGTTCGACGTCTTGCCTTGCTGATGAGAAAGATTCTCGTCAGTAATATAAAAATCTACGGTGTATTGACCAACCATGTGTAAAGTTGTCACACACGTAACTAACATCACTTATAAACTAGTGTCCAATGTAATCACATATTATACTTAGGTATACAAGGGAAGTCTATTCCGTCAGCAGACTAAATCGCAAACTTTACATGTTCCTTATGATCACTTCCACCTTTTTCTCGCTTAGATATGATTAATAACCTGTAAGGAATATCTTCAGGTAAGCTACACGTAGAAATTAAATAATGCATTGCGTTTAAAACTAAGTACACTTTATAGAGTTTCGAAAATTAAAATATTAATTTATTACAAACGAACAACGACTATCCGTAGTTATAATCTTAATAGACGCCACGTGTTCTAGTACTTATGCGAAAAAATGGTATGTATGAGTGGTATTTACGAATTCGTCTCGAACACTGACTTTAGAGTACTTAAATATAATTTGGTTACTTTTTAACAGCAAGGTATCCACATCTGGGAGAATAATTGACGTGATTACAGAGTAGCGATGGATTACAAGATTTGTTGGAAGCGAGAGTAGCCTGAGAAAATCCTCTGGCCAATGGTAACGTCCGATGAGTTCCCACAGGCCAAAATCAGGAACGACGCTACAGCGAATTGTGTTCGGTCTTACTTTCAGTTTCGTGTAACTTCGTTGACATTAAACAGCTTCTTATGGGCAATAACTGTTAATATTTTGCATTATATGTGGCACAATGCAAGCCAAAACCTATACAGTACAAATGGCAAAGTTAACATCTAAGATTTATTTTAGATCTAAACATGTCTTGCATTTTGACATATATAACAAAATGTAAAATATTATTCCTCATAAGTAGCTGTCAAATTTTACTGAGGCTATATGAAACACAGATTACCCCTGTGCAACCGCGCGCCTTGAGTGACATAAGTAAGGGACATAAATTGATGCACTAGTCCTAAATAGCCGCTCATATGGACTATAACTATCTCAGAGGCTCAAAAAAGAGACATCAGTACTGTCTTTATATGAACGACAATCTGCTGATAAAGAATCCGCTGGTGTACAGGATTATCTGAGCGTAGGATGACCGGGTTCGGGTTTCGCAGTTAGGAAAGCAGAACTACCTCGAGTTTCCTGTAACCTTGGCAGCCGTCATTCCAATTAAGAAAGACATACAACCTCGCTTCTGACGCAACTCATTTACATCTATGGATAAAGTTCATAAGTTTGACTGTGGTACGTGTAGGCGTCTCACTTCCAAACTAAAGCTGCAAGCAGGCTTTAATCGAAAATGCAAATCAAGCAGTGTTGTTTCATTCGTGTGTTAATCACATTAATCTCGAATTATATTACGTGTTTGTTATGTAACTTATTTTCTACGGAAACTTGCTTGCTAGGGCATTGTTATGAATGTCCGTTTGGTAACATAAACATGTTAAAACTATAACGTATATTAATACAAAACCTCGAAACATAACTAATTCTAACATAAAGACCTTGAGCCAACGTAAAGACGGAAGTTGACGAAGTGAATTCCTTTATATAAGAACTTACAACCTAAATACAGCGGTGGCAGTTTGCTTAGTGGTAAGAGCACTCGCCCTCCTTCCGAGTCAATCCGTGTTCGATTCCCGGTGGGGTTGGACCCTGAATTATCACACGTGGGTTACGTGATGGTCTTTGCCGTTGGCCGAGGGGTTTTCTCAAGAAACGCTTGATCTCGCCGTCCTTCACATTCCCCTTCTACACTACACGGCATCCATTTCATATCAACCTTTGGGACAAGCAGATGCCTGCGGGCATCAAATCAGAATGCTGCGCTCGGGATACGATAACTGCACTATGTCCTACGAGAACTATAAATGTGAACAATTCCACAAAATGCAGCAACACTATTTAAAATTAAACGATTGTGTACGAATAAACTATGTGTTACGAAAGTAGCTGGTTATTGGTTTTTTTTACTAACTAGTCATATTATACTAAATTCGTAAATTAATGTTTAAAAAAAAAAGAGAACGTTTTGCGGCTAATTGATTCAAAACATACGTGTGGCAGCATGCTCAGTTGTCAATAACTTTCATCGAACAAATGTGTTGATTGCAGTGTTCCAGGAAGGCGTATCATATGGTCATTAGTAGCTTTACCTCACGAGCACAGCACTGGAGACGTTATGTATATAAAACTATATCGGATCACTGTCGATTAAGAGCGTGATGAAATAATACCTAATATGTTAATGGAAATTTGTGTTGGTTTAAGTCATTATAGAAAACAAAAAGGGGCAATCCTGAAGATAATTTTTTTTTGAAACTTCATAATAAAAAGTATTAGGTGTAATTGTGTGGTAAGAGATCACTCTAAAGTAACGCGTTATTGTAGCAAAATATTTTCAGGAGGAGATAACAATTGTTTTCCATGACTGCTCTTTTCCCGGTTTTACTGACATTTAAAAATATTTGATATTCAGTACTTTTTTGCGTAGTTTTTAAACCATGTCATATTACGCTACATGTTGCCACACGCAGATATTCAAGGAACATGAAATACTTTGCAAAAAAGATGTTTTTTATTACTGACAGCGTTTCTTTGATGTGTACATAAATATGGCTGCATTTTATAAAACATTAAATGTTTGTGGTCAAAAGTAAATCAACTTGTTGTTTTCTCTTTCGCCTTGGAAGGTCTTACGACAGGAAGTGTTGTTAGTATACTTTAATTGAAGGGCTTAGAAGCCAAGGATATAAGTTACATTTATAATATCTTCGCTTCTCACACTAACAGTACATTTTATGACAGCTGTTTTTGTAAAACACCACCAAATTATTGCCCATGAGACTGTGTCACACATATCTCTCGACCACAAAATTGTTAACTTTACATTTCAACTACCAAAATATGCACTAAACTCATGTTTCATGAAAATCCACTTGTACACCTTGGCTTCTAAGCCCTTCATGTGTCGATTACTGTGGTCTGATAATTCCTCTAAGACTAATGTTTTGTATACGTTTAATGTTGATGAGCGTGATATAATTTATGAGAAAACTTATGCTGTCAATTAAGAAACCTACATATTTAAAGTGTTCGCCAAGCACAAAATAACATACTTTCGTATATGTTTAACATTTTATTTTTGCGATGAAATGTAGTTGTATCGTAACTATGTACAAGAAGTGCGGCATTCACGTATATGACAAAGTACAGACTTCTTAAAACGAAATAATAAATTTTATTGATCTATTTATCTAGTTTCAACAGTTTTAATTTCAGGTTGTATTTTCACGGCACCAGTTGAATCAGGTCGTAAAGGGGCAACAGAAGTGATTGGAGTGGCAGTAGACATTCATTATGTCTACGGGAGATGCATGCAATTGAAACTTCACAGCTGCAGAGCTTTTGTCTCTCGTCTAGCAGATACCTACCTGAACGCAGCACATCTGTTACCATCGACCGACGTCTGTGCGAAACGGCCACTGTGCAGTAATTAATGGCAGTTACCGTTACCTGCAGTATATGCAACAAGCGCAGCAACAGCATGGTATTTGTTGCCTAATGGCAGGTCTATTAATGAGAATTGTTAAATTGAAAATACTGTTTTTGATTTATCTATTTTATCACTATTTTATGATTGATTTTAGTTGCAATTTAGTGGAAATTAACTATATATTTTTTAAATTAAATTACATACAAAGGAAAAAAAAGGAGTTTTCGTTTGAGAATAATTTTAGCATCCGTGAACATATAGCTCAGAGATTCAGATATTTTCGGATAGTAAAATTATTTGAAATCAAATTGTGAGTATTTTTGAAATTCTGTTATTACAGAGGCCCAGATGTTATCATACAGACACAATAAAAATTATAGTTTTTAATTTTTGTAGAGTTTGTGGTTTCAAGCTCTTATTTTTCTAAAAATAATTTTTTTATTTATTACTCGGAAGTAAATCGCACTACCGCATAGTGCTATATAAATAAACGTCCGCTGGAAAATATCTACTCGACAAAAAAATCTCACCGAATTTTGATTAGTCGTTCAGATTTTAATGATGATTAAGTATTCCAGTCGTTCACTCGACGTCTTATCTTTCCATACCCATTTAGGGTGTCCAAGTGCGATAAAATCATAATTTTATAACTTTATGAGATAGTGTTAGTATAGCAGACGATACTTGTGAGTACAGTTTCCTCTTACAAAACAATCTTAGCTCCCATAGTTTTCTCATAATGGTGCGACAAAGTCAAAATTTGCTTGTTCTGCTGCCATGCAAATAGTGAAAACCAACTGACCTACATAAACAAAATAATTCACTGTGATATAAGATCCCATGAGCTATGCAATAAAGGATTTTAAAGACCATTACTTAATATTTTGATTTTTTTTTTAAAAATCGTAAAATTACAAGAAAAAAGTTGAAAATTCAGAAATGTTTTTAAATACAAAAATAGTTCACGGGATTTTTAAAAATTTTTTCACTACGTAGCCCGTCATATGTAATTTCACTGTGAATTATTTCACTTATGTAAGACAATTGTTTTCACTCTTTGCATGGCAGCAGAACATGCCAATTTTGACTTTGACGCACCGTTATGAGATAATTATGCGAGTTAAAATTGTTTCGTAAGAGGAAAATGTACTCACAAGTATAGTCTATAAAACTAATAATATTTCATAAAAATATAAAATTATGATTTTATCGTACATACTTGAACACCCTTAAAGTGGCCGTCTCCCCAAACGACCAAGCTGAGTGCAGAGTTTCAGCCGATACCAGTTTATAACGTACTTTGCTGATGTCTTCTGAGTTACAGCATTCAAACAATGTTACTCGAGTGTAAACCATTCTTGGGACCTCCATTAAGAGCCCTATGCAGTTGGCGCTTGAACATTGTTGCTGACTGTCAGCAGTTAGTTTTTTTTTTAAGAAATACTACAAAACTAGTGTTCGATATCTTAAGCTACGAAAAGAAAACACGTTTAGAACTTTGTTTCTCTACTTTTGTTTTCTTGATATCATCATTAAAAACATGGTTTCGGGGCAATTCAAAATGACTACATATATATATATTTGAAAACGGAGAATATTTTAACTGTATCCACGCTACTAATATACGCCCCTAGATGGTGCTGCAGCGCATCAATTTCTTAAGAGTGCGTGGTAGATAAATAAACGCTGAAAACATCAATTGACATTCTACTTTCGAAGCCAATATGGATAAAATACTCACTGACAATCCTAGATAATTGTATTTCCCAACTTAATGAGTAAATGTTTATCCAAAACTACTAATTCGTTACGCGTGATCTCTTGCGCCGCAGTTAAATGCACGAGGTTACGGCGTCAGAAATTGTGCCTCAGAAGTTCGTAACACTGGAAACAATTTTGTTTAAAACGTTGGCTAAAGCTGTAGTCTAGGATTGCTATTGATTAATTTTCGCAAATTGGCTTCAAGAAACCTACAGTTATATATTAATGCTTTTAGCGTTGAATTATGTACCGCGCCCTCTTAACAGTTCCACATAACGCCATACACACCTGGTAAAACGTAAAAAAAATATTTGTTTGTTTGTTCATCTTATTTGTGTTCCTATTCGATACATCCGATTGGGATGGAAGTTAGGTGAGTTGCGAAGCTTTCTGTCAAACAGATGTGTGGGAGGTGTGGTTGCAAAACGGTGAAGAGGGGCAGTACGGAGTACTAAAAAATTTTAATGGGCATTTCAAGGAATGCCGGGAGAGCTAGTGATTTATAAATGGAGAACTCAACACTCGGTGTGAGACCCTACCTCAATAGTCCGTGTCACTAACCGTGATGCATTTTCCTTTATTTCTTCCTGATTCAAGATTTGGCCATTTATGTTTAAAAATGTTTCATTAGACACGTATTTAATAATCTTACCTTTCACATCGCACATTGTATTTGAAATATCGCAGCGTAGTATGGTATATTGCAGCAACTTTAAAATTTAAGATAATAACTTTCTCTCGCCATGTAATAAAAACAAAAAAGCTCCTAGTACCAATGAAGTTCAATAATATACACGTAATTGTAAAATGTTTTCCTTCTATAAGATACACTGCCAGTAATTCGTAACACCCTTGACTTAGTATACGAAAATGATTAATTTTAACAAACTTACTGACGCGGTCTCTTAAGGGGCCTCCATAGATAGGATGCGTTTGTGTGTGTGAGGCAGGAACGTTAAGGTTGCCGTTGACCGACGTATGTAATGCATTATCGCCTCTCCGCGCAAGCTACACAGCTGGTGTCAGTGTTTTACTTTTATCCATTTTCCTATGGGATTTTAAGCGGTGACGACTTTATATTATTTGTGGTAGCATAGTTCAAAACTAACGCATGATTGTATTGTTGCGTTTTTCGAATCCGATTTTTATTTTTCCAGATACGGTAGTCTGGAAAAGCCATTTTTTATCATTTTGAGAGACCCAAAAATTATGTTTATAATAAAAGTGCCGAGTTTTAAAAGAACAGCGACATTTTCTGAAGTGTGTATTCTTTTTGTAGGTGTACAGATATATTATACGCGTTATATAGTTTCGTCAAAAAAAAGAATATTCGTAACTCACTGCAACGCATTTGAAACCCAGGTAGGGAGGCCTCTTAAGGACGCTCTACACCGAACAATTCGTAAATTTATAACTTTACCAAACACTGTCCACCTCTTACACATTATATTAATAGTAATTTCCCACACATATTATATTTTCGGTTGCATAGATTTCGTACAAGCGCATTTTAAATTTACGATTTGATTGTTTTCGCTACTTACTTATACAAATGAAAAAGTATTGAAATCATAAGAAAGAAATAATTTAAAGCGAGTATACCTTCGTTGTTTCACGTAAAAACTATTTTAAAAATATAGGTACTGAAATATATGTTACACTGTAGGTACATTCAATAAATGTTCACCAATACGAACAATTTTTATGTAAATTGTGGGAAATTATTATTCGTGCATAGTACAGTTATAAAATTACGAATTGTTCAATGCAGAGCGAAAGCGATTGAGAGATTCTGGTCAGCGCATAACAACGATGTCTTTAGCGCTAATTACGGATGACATGAGGGGAGGTTGGAGCAAAACCGGAATAAAGGGGCGGGAGAAACGGGAGATCCCCGAGAAAACCCACTGACCAACGGCATCATCCGGCACGATTCCCACATGCGAAAATCTGGGTACCAATTCCGCCGGGGATTGAATCCAGATCGCCTTGGTGGCAGGCGAGTCGACTGACCATTCGGCTACTGCGGCCCCTTCAGTGCAGAGTAGCCTTAAGAGCCCTACATAGCTGGCGCTGAACTGTGTTGCAGCGTCTGAGGAAAATTTTTTTTGTTTTAAATACTTCTAAACATGTGTTGGAGAGATCTTTATTCACGAAAAGAAAACACATTTAAAACGACGCTTCTCTAATTTTGTTTTCTAAATATCATGCTTAGATATTCCTTTTCAGGGCACCTAACAGTAGCTAAAAACGGCTTTTTCAGACTGCTGCCACGTAAAAATTCCAACTGGAATCGTAAAAAAAAAAAGCATGCACTGGACTTAACTACGTACGTTCCGTAAATTAAAAAGTACGGTTAACCACTTAAAAAAGCGTAGAAAAAAGCCAACGATCAAAATACTGCCAGCCGTTTTTGCGCCCTGCACATAAAGGAGACACGGTTGTTGACGAACGACCTACTGAAGCTAACATCGCCTGCTTGTTGCCGTGCCTCAAACGCTGAATCTAGCGCCTGGTGTATAGCGTTCTTAAGGCGCCCGCCTACTGGCAGTGTGTTTGTGTGAGTGAGACACGGCTGTACTTGCGCTCTTTTGGGCGATGAATGCATTCCCGGCTCGACAAAGCACCCACGCACGGCGACTGTGGCCAAGGGCAATGTTGACTGGCTCATCTGGTGCGGCATCGCCTCTACCGCAAGACACTAAAAAAACGACGTTCAGTGCTATCGTACATCACTCGCCTGATTGACACTTTCAGTGGTGACCCCATTTTATTATTAGTGGAAGTTGTAAAGCAAAGTCCATTACACGTTTCTAGAGTAGTTTCACACGATTCCCGTTTATAATACATAACAGGTTAAAAAAATCTATTTTTAGTCATTTTGAGGGGCACCAAAACGATTTTTCTGATCGACGTGGTGCTTTGAAACCACCCTGCCTTCATCGTTTGAAGTGTGATTTCTTTTACTACAATGACACAACGGGCACACCTGGAGTAGTGTTGTTAAGAAAACATATTTACGAACATACTGGAACGCATTTTAAGCGCGTGATAGTCAGCGTCCTTACGGAGCCTCCTTAAACAGGCAGCGTTTGTGTGTGTGAGGCAGGAGCAGTAAGGTTGCCGTTGACCGATGTTTGTAATGCATTATCGCCTCTCCGCGCAAGCCACTGACATGGCGTGCCGTGCTTGACTATTATCCTTCTCCCTATGGGACTTCAAGCTGTGACCGTATTATTTTATTTGTGGCCAGTTTAGTTCAAAGTCTTACGCTTGTTTATATAGTTGTGTTTTTCAAATCCAGTTGTTATGTTTACAAATACGGCAGTCTGGAAAAAAAATTTTGGGCATTTTGAGGGACCAGAAAATAATGTTTTTAATGAAAGTGCTGAAATTTTAAAACTACGGCGACATAGTGTGAAGTGTGTTCTTTCCGTAGACATTCAATTGTTATGCGAGTTAAATGTTTTCGTCAAAAAGATAATAGTGGTAGCTCGCTGCAACTCATTTTAAGCGCATGTAGAGAGAGTCTCCTTAAGAGTTAGTGTACGCTGATATTTTATATTTACGTTGTAGGCACGGAAACGGGGAAGGCGATCGTCGAATATAACACGTCAAGCACCTCGTCGCCTTTAGACGCGAAGCTCTTAACTAGCGTACAGAATTTTCGTAGCAACCGTTTTTGCAACATGACTCCAAGTGATTACCCTGTTATTTTATTTGTGGACAGTATGTGGTAAAGTCCAATGCATGTTTCGATGATTTTGTTTTACGATTTCGGTTGATATTTTCTCAGCTACAGCAACGTAAACATGTCATTTTTATCACTTTTAAGGAGCTTGGAAATAATATTTTTTTTTTATTAGCGGTCGGCATTTTTAAAATTACAGGGGCACAGTTTGAAGTGTGTCTACTTTCCGTAGGTAAACTCATTGGAAAATTTTTAATAGTTACAAAAAAAAAAATACTTTACGTACCACGCTACAGCACGGCTCACATGCCAGGTCCACTAACTCTTAAGGGTGTTCATGTGCGATAAAGTCATAATTTAATATTTTTATGAAATAGTGTTAGTTTTGTAGACGATACTTGTGAGTGCAGTTTTGTCTTACAAAACAATTTTAGCTGGCGTAATTTCTCGTAGAGGTGCGTCAAAGTCAAAATTTGCATGTTCTGATGCCTTGCATATAGTGAAAACCAACTGACTGACGTACGTGAAATAATTCACAGTGAAATAACATACTATGGGCGACGTAATAAAACAATTTAAAAAATCCCGCTAACTGTTTTTGTATTTTATAAAATTGCTGAATTTTCAACTTTTTTCTGTACTTTTGTGTTTTCTTTTTTTTTTTTTTAATTCAAAATATTACGTTGTGGGTTTCCTAATGTATTATTGCATAGCTTGTGGAATGTAAGTTCACAGTGAATTATTCTGTTTAAGTAGGTCAGTTGGTTTTCACTATTTGCATGTCAGTAAACAAGGAGATTTTCGTTTTTACGCCCCGTTATGAGAAAACTACGATAGCTAAAATTGTTTCGTAAGATTAAAATGTACTCATAAGTATCGTCTACAAAACTAACAATATTTCGTAAAAATATAAAGTTATGATTTTATCGCACATGAACACCCTTAAGGTACAGCAAGCACGCGGACGGCATCTGCCAGGCAGCCGGTGTACACGCCGGGCAGTCCGTGGAACAAGCATACGAGACGTGGCAGTGAATCTGCTGCCGTACACGTCCCTGGCGCTTGTCTGATGAGCCGGGACGTGTCCGTTGTGTATAGGCAGCGCCGACACCGGCAGGATGATGCAGGGGAGTGTGTGGTGTCGAGGTTGATGCCCCTCCCTTCTCTTCTCGAACCTCACGACAACCTCTTCTCGCCACGCTAAAACGGCGAAGACGATAAATTACACCGGCCACTCCTCTGACCGTAAAGCGTCGCCTGGCCGCGACACGTCCCTGCGTTAGCTTGCGTTACGTAATGGAACACAAATATGGCGACCCTTGTGCCATGCCGCCTTTACCGTCGAGACAGAGTAGCTGTCGTGCATCAGTCACCTCCAAGATTGCTCCCATCCAGGAGTCTCAGAGGAACGGACGATATCACACTCTACAATACAATACCAACACAGCTAGAAAATCAACCTTTTAGAGATGTGTATCGCACCTCTAAATCAATACTGGCAAATCTAATATAAAAATGTGTGTGTATGTGTGAGATATTGGCAATTGAAGTTTTTGTGAGAAAAAAGTTTTGGGTGTCAAGAACCTTTACTGTAACCGTAATACCACATTTCATGTTAGCAATATACACGATTAATAGTTGTCAATATTGTTATGTAATGATAATTGTATTATTTTCATCATAGAAGTGAAATTTTTTAATAAATTATTAAAATGATTAGAAATCAACTCAGAAAATACAGTTCTCATGTATGCTAAATTAGTGTTGATATTACCATTAGAAAGACCATTGAAAGATGCATTACAATAGAGGCCAAACTCAAAACGATCAAATTCTGATCTGTGCACCTGTTGATCTGGAGGTGCGATATAGGGAAATAAGAGGCTGGTTTTCTCTACCTAGTGCAATACTAACATAACGAAGAAAAGCATTCCAAATATTAAATAAAAAGTTATGTTCACAGCACCTTGCGCCAAGTAACAGTAATGATTAATGCCACGACTATCATTTATACTATTTATGCAACATGGGGATAAACAGCAGAAGTTATGTTCAGTGCTATAACAACATATTTTGTGTTTTGTTTATCTTACACTGTAATCATCCAAAATTTAAAAGTACGTATGTATAACAGCTGCATTTATCTCAAAATGACGTATTTTGAGTTATGAAGGTATTGCATGGGAGGTGCGATATGGTTCTTGAATTGGAAGTTTTGCGAACTTTTTACTTGTGATTACAGTAGCTGCGTATTAAATTTAGCTCGAATTGTATTCTCACAACTGCATGTCAAAGTTAAAATTTACATGGTACGGTAGCAAACACTTTAAAAAAAAAAATTCCAAGGAAATAAGATATTCCCATTCATCAATGGAAGAGCCCTATACAGTTTTAAAAACAGTCAAATGTTAGCTGATGTTGACAGACTTATAAAGTGCCAAAGTTTAACTGCTATGCTTTATTTATATCCCGCTGTACGCAAGTGTCCCATACTGTGTATTTAGTTAAAATCTTCCGTTGCTCTAGGAACGCTGTTTGCAGAAGTCCTACACCGCCTGTTTTTACAGTAGAACTGCGTCACTCTAAATTTGAATTTTCGCATTGCTGCACTTTGGTTCAGATCTTCAGATACATCGAATCAATTGAGTGCAGAAGTTTTTCATATATTTTTTGGGCGAGTACAGTAGGTACTTATGGGAAACGTAATTTATAAGCCATGTATTTGTGCAACCTCCAGTAAGTTGTGTAAAATTTGAGCCCGTCGAAACTTCTCTGTACATTTCCACGAATTAAATGCCTTGAATTTGTGCCGTTACTTTGCACTCTAATACAGAACTTGGACCGATCACGTTTGTGAAGCAAAATTTCGAACATATAATCAGAGTTGTTAATGTTGCCAGTAAGACAATTCTTTACATTCTACTGTCTGTAAAACATGAAGTTGAACCATTTTTCATCTGTATTCGGCAGACAACGCTGTGTTTTGAACCATTTTAAATTACCTCTTCAACTTTATCTTCATGTACACTGTTCAGTCATGCCTAAGATCACGTTAAGTGTTAATTGAAATTGATTTACAATATGAACATAACTAACAGTACACGCACTTAAAGAATTTGGCCTTAAGAGCACGGTCTTCAGCAAATTTTCATTGTCATATTTTTACTTTTGTACCACATATTTTTTCCAACTTTAGACATAAATTGTGATTAAATTTTGATCTGACATTTTTATCTCTCATAGTTATTGCGCGCTAATTCATAAACATAAAAATTTGAATGTAACGGTTTTATGTACGCCACTAAAACCAACTAACATAAAAAACTGAGAAATTTCACGGTGAATAACAATATTTGCAGGCTACAAGTTATCACACAAGTCCGGTAAAATCTGTATACATTTAGCTCTTTCCTTGAGGTGGTGTAAATTGGAGGGTTTTAAAGGTCGTCTAACAAACAGATCTTAAGAGCCGATGAGGTGAAGTGAGGTGAAGGGAGAACACGGAACACATGTCCAAGAAAGGATGCGAACCGATGACCTCTTGCATCGTAGACCGACGCCTACCCGACTACACTACGGAGGCCGGCCGACTCGATCCGTAAATGTATTGGAAACAATTATACCATGAGTATTTTTAACACTTATATATATATATATATATATATATATATATATATATATATATATATATATATGTGTGTGTGTGTGTGTGTTTTCAGTTTAAAAATAAGTTTTACAGAATAGAATTAAAGGAAACTTAAGTTCGTGTCACTTCATAAACTGGCTCTTGACGTACTTGACATATCCTATAGGGCGCTAAGCCAATAATAAACAATCAACTGGATACAGGCCCAATCATGTGGTAGCAACGTATATGCGAGCAGCCAATTGAGAAACTTCTCTCTGTTGAAGTGCACACATATTCTTGGAGGCTGGTCTGCATATCTGTGAACTCGGGAATTCTCCAAGCCTACGTCAGTTAGTATTTCAGCCTTTCTCAAAGCCAATATCACCAAAAAAAAAAATTAAAAATAATATTTGTCGTAGAAAGTAGAAACGGTAAAACGTCAATTCACAGTACATAAACGACATGCTTAATATCTGCTCATTTCTTATACCAATGCGAATACATATTTTGTAACCACAATACTATTCAATAACTGGAAATCTTCCAAAATTTTAATACTGTGTTGCGACATGCCCTTTGTATGATTGAAGCACGGGTATGCCGCACACTAGAATTATTATTGGCTGAATGTGGTGGGGACAGACCAATAACTATTTATATATATATATATATATATATATATATATATATATATATATATATATATTCATGATTTATTTAATCCTAGTGAAAGTCCAGCATCTTCCGCGTGGAATATGCGTCCCTTACAATAGTGCAATAGTCACATAGTCGAAGACAAGAGCTTCGAGAATGTTTTGGAGCGGAAATGACACTTTGTGGTCGGCTGTTTGCCACAAAATTTAAGAGTAAATTATAACTAACAAGAATGAATCGTTATATTCTCAAACAATAATGCAATGTTCTCAAAATTGTGTGCTAAATTTATTAAGATATTGAAAATACAGTATGATGCAAAATTGACTGTCAATATTTTGAGGTAACAGTTGTCATATCTACAGGAAAGGTCCGAAAATGCACCGTTTTTGCGCTACATATCACGTGACGTGCAGTGCATTGCGAGTGGGATGGTTCATATTTATGTCACTTACTGCATTGGATAGTGTGTTGATGATACGTGCTCTGCCCGAAGGTCGTGTTGAGAATCACGGAGGGCGAAGGGTGATGAAAACAACAATTTCCTCCGAGGCCGATGATCAGGGGACAACACAACATCCAGTCTTGTAACCAAAGAGGCAACTATAAATATTGACCTCCCCGGCAGTGAATAGAACCCTGGACCTTGGCTCGGAAGCTAAGAGTTCTATCCCCTGTGGCAAGTGGTCGTACCTCTGGTATGTAGCTGCTGGTAATAACTGCGCTGATTTTACACAGTTACATGATCTAGCCAGCCCGCTATTGAATGTACGCCATGTGTTGGAAACTGTAGTGAATGGACAATGAATGTTCGAACCTTTGCTCATATCAAGATGTTTTGTCCCTCTACATGTGGGTATTGTTCGCACACAATATTGGTGTTAAATTCTGCAACACCCTGCATCGTGGTACTTAAAGAAATATCGTTGTATGCTGCACAAACAGTAAAAAGTTGATAGCCAGCTGCAGTTGCGGTATTTATTATGCCCGATTTTAAAGCCATCCCAGCCTTTTTTTTTAAATCAATTGTACCCCACATATAAACTACCCTTTACATTAGTACAGCAGACATTTGACAGTCGTCATCTGTATACTAGTAATGGAGAATAATTTCTTGCTATTTGTGAGAACTTTTAATGTGTAGAACACTTGTTTTAACATATGTATTTTTTAAATTTTGTTTTCTCTTTGTTTAGAAGTTTGTCGATTACTACTTATTTCTGCAAGAAATGTAGATTTTTTTTGTAGTACTATTACTATTTCTTAACATCATTCAATTTAAACTTTGTTGGTGTATTCATGCTGTAACACACGGGAAATTGTAAACCGGCCTAGTACTGAATTTTGTACGATTCTAAATAAATAAAATACAGTTGTGAGAAAAATAATGAGAGATAAACAGGACACAGAACGGGGACACGCCTATTTGCCCTGCGACAGCTGGAGAGAAACACTCAACGTTGGAGCCAGGAAGGAAGAGAGAGTCTTGATAAATAGGCTGAGAAGGAGCGGAAATTAACTGCGCTCCAGCTGCGAGATTTAATATTTATTAGGTCGTGATAATTCAGACGCAACTTCTTTGACTTGTCTGCTTTAAATTCAGTATTTGCATAAATGTACAAATCTGAGTAAATAATATTAAATTATTATTCGCGAAAATTAAGGCATGGTTAGAGATGGTAAAAAAGACGCCAGAGAAATTTTTTGTCAGCGTGTTATTCACATCACTGCGCCATCCTGCGCTATGTAACATTGGACGCTGGTAATGAAGGCAAGGTTTAGACGTTTACAGACGAATAACAGACGTACACTCGCAGCACAACAGAATAAGCATATTAGCCCAGTCAAATGGGGCTCGCCAATCTCGAAAGGGCAGTGTCAGAAATGACATGACATTAAAGTCTAGCAAATAGTCAACTTTTCTTTAGGCAACGTTCGTCAACTCAGGGAAAGGACTGCTATTGAATAGGTTTGGATAGTATGCTTAGCTAAGGTGGTGAAAATAGAACTCGTTGAATAATTACTTGGTTACAAGTCACCAAAGAGTGAAATCGGTACAAGTAACGAAGATAGATGAGCGTGCGGTAATAAAAGAATAGGCTCGGACAATTAAGCTGAATACATGTCCCCATATGTTTGATTGGTATAGGCGAGAGTATTTCGCGAATTCATCTGGCAGCAGCCTAGACTTCTCAGTCCTATACACGTACTTTCCACATTCAATTATCAATTGGCTTCTAAATGAACAAGTGGATAGTACGTGATATACCATGAATTATTGGGAAACCGGCCTAACGACGTAATGCTTGAATCACATTTTAGGCATTACGCCGTTAGACGTTGCGACGTTGGACACTACATCGTTAGGCATTGCGCCGTTATGCACAACGTTAGACGTTGCACCGTTATGCACTACAACGTTAGGCATTGCGCCGTTAGACTTTGCGTCGTTAGAAATTGCTCCGTTATGCACTACATTGCGTCGTTATGCACTACAACGTTAGACGTTGCTCCGTTATGCACTACAACGTTAGGCATTGCGCCGTTAGACTATGCGTCGTTAGACATTGCTCCGTTATGCACTACATTGCGTCGTTATGCACTACAACGTTAGACGTTGCTCCGTTATGCACTACAACATTAGGCATTGCGCCGTAAGACTTTGCGTCGGTAGGTATTGCGCCGTTATGCACTACAACGTGAGGCGTTGCACCGTTAGACTTTGCGTCGTTAGACATTTCGCCGTTAGGCACTACGCTGTTAGGCTCTGCGCCGTTAGGCACTGTGCCGCTAGGCTTTACGCCGTCAGGCAATACGCCAGAGCTTATTTGTTTTAGGCACTACGCCGTTAGACATTACGGCGTGCACTCGAAATGTTTTCTTATTTATTACTGACTTGCAGTCGTCAAAGGTGTGACATGCATGCTGTCGTCGAATTATAGAACTGGAAGTGAAGTATAAGTTCTTGACATTCTACCTTATATAAAATTAATCCGTGGAATATCCTAGCATCTACTGTTTGTGCCACTGGTACAGTGGATATGTTTTAAACATTGCGGGCAAATTGAACTAAGATGAGCAAAACTAACTCAGTTTCTTATAATGCGTGAACACGAAATTTCGTTGAATAGCTACAGGCGAATCAGTGCACTAACAACATCACCGAACTTCCAGCTGATTTTGAGCTTCAAATGCAGGAGTCCTAGAGCAGTAGTAGCTTGTGCGGGACTTCGTATTGACGGAAACATTTTAAAATGTTGCCGATGTCGCGGGCGCCGATGGAGTCGAATCATTGGATTACGAACCCAAGACTTGACGACTTAGAAACGTAAATATTTTTCCTTCTATTAAAATATAGAAACAAAAGCGTGTAACATTAACTCTCCTAGTTGCACGTGACTACGCTTAGAATAATGACGTAACGTCTGTAACAATTTCTCATTTAACAGTAGGTTGCTAGACATGTATTGGACCGTTATTTAGGAACCTTTCAGAGCTCGGGCACATATGTTGTTTACAGTATAAATAACATCGAGCAATGTTCTCATATCAGCTACGAAATATATGACTCAGATAGTTTCTTTCGTGTAATGATTTAAACGTCTAAAACAGGTTTTTTTTTTTTTATATGTAAGTTCAAGTCGGCGATGGCAAATTTTCAAACTGGTACTAAACATTAGCTAGGGACAATCCTCATGCATTAATGTGTTCATTTTTTTAGGAGTATTATTTGACATATTTTAAGGGGAAAGTATTCAGTGTATTTTCATTTATATCAGAAATACAGAAAATATAAATAAAGACATTTAAAAATTAACTAGTACAGAAGAAAGAACGAACTTGAAGCTCTGTTATGTACGTTTCATTAAGAAATTAAAAAAAAAAAACTGTAGGTGTAGCTACATACATATGATCGCTATAAATTGCTGTAACAATGTAACTGTCCCTGATTTTGAATTTTGTGTAATAGCAACAAAACGAACGCGACCGTTGCCTGTAAGTGCGTGGCCAATAAGACCTACTCTAGATCGTTAACAGTTTATCCCATCGCCTTTAAGTACAAGAAGCTCAACAGGCATCTGTTGTGCCGTTGAGTACAAATATTGACAACGTTCATACGGCATGGTGTTGTCAGCCTACCACTATCTACAACCATCGGCAGCGTGATGTTTGGTATAATTTAGGATTATATGGGGAACAGTAGGCCAACCTGGTGTTTTGAGGTAGTGTGGTATGCTGGCACCACCGGTAGTATTTATTTAAGATGAGTCCTCGACTGGCGCATGGACGGCGTTGAAGCATGTCACGCGTATTCTTTTTCTCACGAACCCGCTTAATAATTATATTATTATTATCTACGAAAAGAACACACACTTGAAACTTTGCATCTATGTTTTAAAATATTATGTACGCTTGTTAGAAACATGATTTTCGGGATTCACAAAATTGCTAAAAACGGTTTCGTTCGACTGCTGTAACTTCGAATATATCTGAATTCGTGAAGTGCAAAGCGAGAGGTATTCGTCAGTCTGTACTATATACTTTTCAAAATTAAAATGTTGTGGTTACCGCTTAAAGTCCCATAAGAAAAAGAACTACAACGATAACCCACACCAGTTCGGCGCGCTGCGAATAGAGGCGATAAGCTTCTCGTAAACCGTGGGACACTGGCTCTTATCGCTATGTTGTTCCCACGCGTCAAAGGTGGAAATTCGACACCGGAGAAGACTTTTCTTAATTAAGGGGTATGGGACCATGCACGCAAGATGTTTGCGTTGGCCTACCGCATTGCCGCACATGACCTGCGGTAATGGCACTCTTCGAAGAGGGAGTATCGGGAAGAATGCCAGTCCGGGGCGAAATGAGCTAACGGAATATATATTTATGTTCTCAAATCTTATCAACAAGGAAGCTTAATAAAATTCCATAATAATTCCCTGCCAGTGATTCTATGAAATCTCAGTTAATGGAAGAACACAATGAAGTTCTCATAGTCATAATTATACCACTCAAAAGGTACGCTGACACAATACCATATTTATTGGACTCTTGGTAGACAATTAACACATTGAGAGACAATTAGAGAACTCTCATCCGTACCAATAATCAAATTTTTAATTTTGATCGAAGTTAAGCAGGAAATCTTGAGGTTATTTATTATCAAACGTATTTATCACAAAACTTATCAAAATTTTTTTATTACATTTAACCTAATATCTGGGCACATTACTGTTTAATAAACCTCCATAGGTATTAAGTTTCAACAATAAAAGTAACATGAAAACTCTACGATTTCCTACGAGAGCCTAAAGCTTTCATTTTTTCAGAAAGTTGCTAAATGTGAAGTGACAGTAATCAATGTAAATGTCTGCCCTGCCTCACTCACCAATCATAATATTAATCTGACAGTACATCTTTTGTTGAACTGCATGATATAGACTTGGGATGGTAAAAACAATTATCTTCTTATCGAATCGTACACAAACAGCCCGTGTGTCCGCAGAAGAATGCTCAAAGATAGGAATAATACCTACACGAACTACTGAAGTATCATCAGAGAACCGGCTTCTCTGGTGGATGAATGGAAAAATATCCTCGAAAGATGGTGTCTGTACCTATGTATACCATGTCTCCTACTATGTCTCTTGAACCCTCTGCATCCTTAAATGTGCGCCTTTGACGACAATAACGCAGAAGTCACGCCCTAGACGACAGCGAGAAACCTCAGGGCTGCCCGAGTCTATTACAGCTCAAAACATTTCTAACATAAGACAATATATTTTTAATACATTTACTGCTACCTTTCTTGACTCTGAAAACGCTGATTGGGTGATGTTAAATACGTCTGGAGTGGCAGAAACCAAAATATGAACGAATCCTCATATGTTTGTACTGTATTTAGGTATTTTCTTAATAATACAATATTTTGTCACTTGAAATAACTGATAAAATATTACTTGGGTGGCGTCATGACAGGAATAACGTGGTTTCCATTCGTAAAATACTAATTTATGGGACGTAATTCACTAGCGGAACCTTGACAATTTGGCATGAAATGGGTGCATATTTTTCCGTGAATTCGTGATAAATTTGTAATGTAAAATAAGAAAATATAAAATACAACCGCATAAGATAAAAAAAAAAACGGGTTGTCTTCAAATATTTTCGGTGAAACTGTTTTCAAAAGTTTACCAACGATCAGCGTAGAAGTGTGGTTTTGTTTTAATTTCAACCCAATCCCTCCTCCATAGAGTCCATTCTCTTGCCGCCAAGCAAATATTCAGATATCTCCATCAGTGGAGAAATCGATTGCGGGGCGGCAGATGTGCGCGCTACGGGTTTAAAAGTCGGCACACGTGATGCCTCGAGGCATTATTGTTTCTTTGACACTTCTCCATTCCTGTGTGGTGGTTCTAGAGAGGTTTGTTGATATGCGTCTTTCTGTTGTGGAGATCTCCCACCGTGATTTACCATTTATTTAATTTCACCTCCTATCTGAAATTCTTCATATTTTACGTTTTGTAATTATTCATGTTAGCTGTGTATGTAACAACGTTCTTATTAAATATACTACTTGTAACAAAACCACTTATAATAATAAACTTAAAACCTTTACCGACATAGACGGTGAAGTTTCCTTTAGTTACATGCAAAATAATGAACTCACTTTCAGGAATCTTGTTTCTTGGTTTTTGTTTTACATGGCCTTCTTGAATCACTCATTTATAATGCTATGATAGTTCCTTATTGCATGTATTGGACATATATTTTTGTGTTATTGGTTTGCTGCATCAGTGGTTTTAATCTTATAGTCTGTTTATGTAGAAGTAAAACATTTTAAGCCCCTTCTACAGCTATTAACCATAAAAGTAGATACGGGTCCACTAAACTCGAACTTATAAAATACCAAATTATTTGTATACAGTAGAAGAATTGCATTTAATTGAAATTTCTATGGCTGTAATAAGACTAGAAATAAGAATCGTTACAATTATTTACTTCATTTTTTTTTGTTACAGTATTATTTATATTATTAATTCTAACTCGTTTTTTATTGTTTTGTCATTTCGTTATAAGAATTATTTCTATATTTTTGTTCCTTGAAATGGTAATACTGCTGTTTACATCACACGAACTAGTTGTAAACCGGCTTATGGCTGAACTGTATGTTGGTTAAAAAAATTTATTAGTAAACAAATCAATAACTATATTTTATAGTTGTCTCAGAACTGAACTTTTGAGAAAAGTAAAATATATTTCTGTGTTTATTTTTCACATAGCGATTGTTCTCTTTTTAAAGAAACCGAAGGAATAAATCTGAAGGGCCTTAAAATGTAACTGCATCACGGTGAACAAGCACAAATGACATCGATATATGTCAGTGAGAAGTTAAGCCCCAATACCAAACTGTGAAATCGGTAGAGGCTTACGAATTAGCGTAGGACCTATTTCCTGCTGCAACGACACTGTTAACTAACCAGCCAACCAATGATCGAGAGCTCACCTGTGACAATGTTTATTTCTGCTGCAATCTTGGACTGCATACAGTATGTAGTAATTCTTTTACATTTGACCTGGTATCATTAGTCGATGTACAGTCCTTCAAGGTATGCCACACATACTGTCATGCAGTCAGATGAGCAGACAGTAACTCGCAGCTGAATTTGCTGCGAAATTGATGATGCCCCGTGCGAGGCTACATTTACTGATATTACAGATTTTACTGGCGCTTCTGGTCGTCAGTGCGGTCTGGAAAACAAATTTTTTTTGGCAAAAATTCTAAAGTTGAAGTGATCTAATAGTAGGAAAAGGAATATTGTTTAAGATATAGAGTCGAAGCACTTAATCTATTAATTTATATACTGTGTATGCTATGCATATGTACTTACATTTTTAAATGTCTGTTTATTTATTGAATCATTCGTAGAGCCACGATTTTATGGCGAAAAGATTTTTGCAACATTTGGTTTCGATGCGTCATGTGCACACCTGCAGCTCTGCTACATCGTCTGTGATTGGATGATTTTACTCTCACTTGCCTTGGCAAATTATAGACTACATACTCACAATTATTTTATTCTGATTGGTACAGTCAAATGAGAAACGTGTCTGAACAAAGACACGCTGCCAATAACCTTGAAACAGAACTGCCGATGTGTACGTGAGTCACTGAAACAAAGTGGGGCAAAAATCTTTTCGCGACAAAATCGTGGCCCTAATCATTCGTCGTTTGCACTTTGTAAAGCTTAAATAATATCAATAGATTAGATCACGTCTTGCTGCGTATTTAAAAATAATCGCTAACTAGCTTGACATACCTAAATACACGCGATATTTGGCTTCGTTGGGAAAAAAAACTAAACCATTCTTACCAATCGTAAGTCGTGCTATGTGCATTAGTATGCTGAAAATACATCGACTTTATTTTTAAAGTAAATATAATTTTCACAATGAGCAAAATAAACATGATTGTTAGAGATGATGGTATATCGCGAAAAAGTTTCGTGCCAACATACGCTTGAAAACACTGTAGTTTCTCGCAACATGTATGACTGGGTGATATACGTCTGAAACAACGTAGCTGTCTGCAGACCAATAACATGCATCTCATATTAAAATAGTGGGATTCGTGTAGGCTCAGTCAAATAGGGCAACAGCTCCACGTACAGGTGAAAGCCAGTAATCTTCTGGTAAGCTGAACGTACGTTGAAACCCTGCAAACAGTCAAGTTTTCAAGCGATAAACCATCATCTCTAATGATTGTTTATCGCCGGTAATGTACTGAGAGAAGCCAGACATATAGATGCTAGGAACGCAGACTGCACTAATGTTTACTGATTTAACGTTCGGATGTTATCGATTTACTGGCGGAGAAATATTTAGCTGTTTACTGGAGACTGTTCCCTTATTGCTAGAGACATGCAAAATTCGCGTTATCATTTGGTAGCAGACTAAACTTCACTTTCCTATACAAAACAGAGCATAATCTGCGATTCAATTGGCCACGAACTTTTATGTGTTGTCATTTACGTGTGTCACGTCTTTACAGATATTGGCTTCTCTATCGTGTAAGCATTCTCCACGGCAAGTCACGACAATATCAGCCAGCGGGAGACGTCGAAATAGCCTACAGTTACTTGAAGTCTAGTCAGCTGTCAGAAAATAACGCGAATTTTGCATGTCCCTACTTATTGCTGATGGACACTGGCGAACTGTCAGTGATATCAGTGCTGCCAGCAGAAAACGGAAGGCGGTCACTACGAGCAGAAAGTTGGTTGCGGAGGGGAAGCAGTTGATAACGACATAGTTCACAACACTCGGCAAGCCAGATTGACTCTTGTAGCTACAGTATAGTGCACGCCGAAGGAGATATTTCCATGACGAAACGAACAAGCCATACAATACTGTGCATGGTGTCAATAAGAACAACAGAAATACTAGCAACGTTAAGTTTTCCACGTTCCCAGAAAGCGACGGTTTACAGAGGCGTTTTACAATTATTTGTATGCGTAGAAACTAATTTACGTCCCTCACTGTATATTCACAAGAAACGGAACATATCACCTGCTTTATTAACTTTGGTTTTAAAGAGGTTCGTTGTACCCATTAAAGGAATTTTTCTGTTTACTTAGAACAACTTAACGCCGTTGTAATAGTTTTCATGTAAAGTTGCTGTATACAAAATATAAAGTACATACATCTTAAACGGCAAAAACAACTTGTTAAACAAACATGTTTCCTCTGCCAGTTTTTGGGTGTTTCTTTAGAATAAGAGCTATTACTAGAATAAAATGTTTGGGGACACAGACAAATATAACTAAGTGAAACTACAAAGGTGGAAAAGTAAAAAAAAAATTGCATCCAGTTTAAGTACAATGATTCATAGTTATAGGGCAACTGTATTTTATCCTCTTTTGTAAAATAATATATTAGGTTTAACCACTTTTAACTTTGGGTCAAATCAAGTTGCATTTTAATTCACAAATTTGCATAGTATAATTTATGTCACGAATTTAGTTTTTTTTTTTTTTAATCTTACTGGGGTAAAAATTTGTAACTGTATAACCTCCCTCGGTTTATTTGCAGAGAAAGTATACACATTAATTTTAATCACTGTTCTAGTAGGTGTTACTAGTAGCGAAATAATAAAGACGGAATTTCTTTCTTTTATGGATACTTCGGAAACCTGTGTTTAGCTAGTCAGTCCCACGGCTCTCTCGACGGCTGCTACTAGTGTCTCCACAAACAATTCACGGACGACGCGAATATCCGCACTAAGGGCACAACCACCTCTCGTGGTACCCACGACAAGAGTCTCGCAAACTAATACGTGGATCCCTGCGAATTCCCGCGGCTCGAGACACAACCACCTCTCGTGGCGTCCGTGGCACGAGTCTCACAAATATAACACGCGAATATACGCGGCAAGGTGCACAACCACCCCTCGTGGTGTTCACGCCGAAGTCCAATCACATACGTGGACCCCCGCGAATTCCCGCGGCTCGGGACACGACCACCTCTCGTGGCGTCCGCGGCACGAGTCTCACAAATATAACACGCGAATATACGCGGCAAGGTGCACAACCACCTCTCGTGGTGTTCACGCCGAAGTCCAATCACATACGTGGACCCCCGCGAATTC